>JAHFWL010001044.1:0-187738 GCA_021292165.1 Shinisaurus crocodilurus
GTCCTAAGAAGAGCCATGAACATAAGCGGAGCCCTGCTGGATCAGACCAAGGGTCCATCTAGTCCAGCATTCTGCTCACACAGTGGCCAGCCCGCTGACCATGGGATCCCACAACAGTGCAACAGCACCCTCCAGCAACTGGTGTACATAGGCATACTGCCTTTGATACTGAAGAGCATCTAGCCATCAGGCCTAGTAGCCATCAACAGCCTTATCCTCCATGAAGAGCAGTGCTGGATCAGACCAAGGGTCCATCTAGTCCAGCATTCTGTTCACACAGAAGCCAACATGCTGCCCCAATGGGAAGACAACAAGTGGGACATGAGCGCGTAGTGGTTAGAGTGTCGGACTGGGACTCGGGAGATCCGGGTTCTAGTCCCCGCTCGGCCACGAAACTCACTGGGTGACTTTGGGCCAGTCACTGACTCTCAGCCTAACCTACCTCACAGGGTTGTTGTGAGGATAAAATGGAGAGGAGGAGGAGGATAATGTAAGCCGCCTTGGGTTCCTTGCAGGAAAAAAGGCAGGGTATAAATATAATAAATAAATAAATAAATAAAGAGCACCCTCCCGCCCATGTTCCCCAGCAACTGGTGCACATAAGCATACATAGTTCTACTTAAAGTAGACCCACTGAAATGAATGGGACTTAAGTTAGAGCCGCAGAGCTGGCTGGGGGGGGATTATGGGAGTTGTAGTCCAACACATCTGGAGGGCACCGGGTTGGGGAAGGCAGCGTTAGCGCAAGACTGGAGACAACCCGGTTTCTAATGCGCCACAAACTCGCAATTGCTGGGCAGCTGCATCATCATTGGGCAGGTGAAAAAGGGGGGGGGCGACCCCAGCAGCCCCCTCCCCGAATTCCTCCCTCCGGAAGCCTCCCCTCTGGGCCGCTCACCCTCCTGGAGGAGCCGCCGCTGCCACCGCCGGGCCTCGGCTTCCGAGCCTGACCTCAAACGGGCATTCGCGCGTGTCCTGCCGCACCAATCGCCCGGGTGAGACGGAAGCGTCGCGGGCTGATTTCGTCACTTCCTCATCGCGACACGCTTCTCCCCCCCCCCCCCATAGACTTTGAAAGTAGACCGCTACCCAGAGCCAGTTTCCGGGTTCAAACCACCTTTCCTTCTCTGAGTATAAAAATCAAAAGTGTGTGTGTTTGTTTTAAAGGCTGCAAACCTACGAGCACTCCAAGAGAGAAATCAATGGGGCTTGCACTTCCGAGTTTAACCATTTACAGGATTGTTAAAAAAAAAAAAAAAAAAGTTTCATGCTACCTTTTTGCTATTTGGTTGGTTGGTTGGTTGGTTGGTTGTGGGGGTGGGTGGGCACGGTACTGAGTTAAAATCTTGGATTTCTCCATTGATTATTACAGGCGTAGCTCTCATGTCCACCCCGAGGGGCATTTCTCCGAGGAGAAAACGGAACTAAATGCAGATTCCGTGGCTTAAACATCAGCCACGTTTTTTCTCTCCTTGTCATCCTGCCTGATGAAGAGTTCTGCAGGACTCAAAAGCTTGCACACTGTTTTGTGACCTTTAGGGCACAATCCTAGGCATGTTGAGACAGAAAAAAAGTCCTACAACGCTCAACATTCCCCAGGCAGCCCGAGAATAATGGAAGTTGTAGGACTTTTTTTCCTGTCTAAACATGCCTAGCCTAATAAAGGTATTGCCCTACTATGTGTGGAGGAAGGGGGGGCTGGCTGACCGCCACACCCCCACCCTTTCCTACCCCAAAGGACCCGACCCCCCAGAGATCTCAAGGTACCAGATTGCCAGCCTCAGCTGTCTGCAATCCTACTTGAATCTTGTTCAGGGACTTGCCCTTTGTCTGTAACCTAGATTTAGTTGCTGGAACCACAGAGCAATCCACAAACACCATGTGGGGTAAAAAACCAAAAGAAGGTTTATTCAGGTAGCATTTTACAACAAGAATAGGGAAATGAGGGAAGGACACAAAATTAGAGAGAGACACTTTGGTACACAGAAATAGAGCTACAAAAATAACAAAACCTGATTCATTATATCTCCCAGGCACACAACTCTGTTACCTGGGGGTCAGTTCTCTTCCAGGGTTGGATCCAGCACAGCCTTGCTGCCGGGGAGGACTACTTCACCTACCCGAAGGTCCGAGATGGGTAGCCCTCCACAAGACTTGCCTTTCCAAAGCCCTCATTCAGCTAATTTCACCAGGAGCTACCTGGGGTCGGATCCTGAGGCCACCGGAAGGCTTGGGCCTCTCCTTGGCTTGCCGCCATTGCTCCAACAGCCAACAACCACGCGAGGACCCAAAGACAAAACCCACAATTTGGGAAATATACCTTTCCCCCCCTCCCCTCCTTTCTGTAGCTTTGCTGCTTCTTAGCCAATCAGGATGAACTTCACCTGGCCAGGCAGGGGAGGGAGACTCATGACTCATGACATTTGCATCTGAAAAGCCATGTCCCATCTGATACTTTAAGCACATTTCGCCTCCTCCCAGCCCCCCAACTGGCCTTACTTGGTTTACACATGAGGAGGCGTGTGTGTGCATGCGTGTGTGTGTGCAGGAACCCTCAGAGGTTCTTTTTCTCCACACTATGGATTCTGGATTTTTTCCTATGGCCACCATGGTGGAAATTGTAATATTGCCTGCTTAAATCAACGAGGTAATGTAACCACTAGTTACAGTGGGAGGAAAGGGTTAATTGAACAATCCCCAGGGTACATGTTTTGTAACCCTTCCTCCCTACTTCCCGGGCAAGCGAGCTCTCTCCCCCCCCAACCTGATGGACACACAAGATCTGAGCTGGCTTCCAGCCAGTGATCTCCAATGAAGCGGTCTCTTAACACCCAAGACTGTAATCTGCCTATATGCATCCTGCAAATATGAATAAACAGACTGTAAGTAAAACTAATAAATGTCTTTATTAGTTTTAAACCTTGTATGCACAAACTGTTCCTTTTAAGAGCCTTTTAACAAGGGTTTAGCAACCCATGTGGTGATAACCAGTTTCAATAACCAGGCTGCGCATAAGGGGGAAAACTGCTTTGTCCTAACCAGGATAGGACCGACTCCTTTCCATATCCTCCAACACACCAAGGGTGGATAGGATAGGATCATAGAGTTGGGAGGGGCCTACAAGGCCATCGAGTCCAACACTCTGCTCAGTGCAGGAAACTAGAGGAGGGGTCTCCCATCCAAGTAATAACCAGGCCTGACCCTGCTTAGCTTTCCATGTTCAGACAAGCTGAGCCAGCGTGAGCCACAGGTGGTTCCACAATAATACCGCACTCACTTTGTGAGGGAAAAGTGACGGCTGCGTAATGCTAAGAGTCCCCAGCGTGGAATTAGGCCAACAGATTTGCTTTTTGTGTGTAACTTGCGTGATATCGAACTTAGATGTTCAACAGCAGGGTGTTATACTAGAGGAAGAGGGTTTGGTGTTCCGCGCCATCCCTGACGCTGGCATTTTTAATAAATGCATACACATAACATGTGTCTTAGAATCATAGAAAAGTAGAGTTGGAAGGGGCCTACCAGGACATCGAGTCCAACCCCCTGCTCAATGCAGGAATCCAGGTCAAAGCATCCCTGACAGATGTCTGTCCAGCCGCACCTTGAATGCCTCCAGAGTGGGAGAGCCCACAACCTCCCTAGGTAGTGGGTTCCATTGTCTTATTGCTGTGACAGTCAGGAAATTTTTCCTGATGTTTAGGTGGAATCTGGGTTCCTGTAACTTGAGCCCATTATTCCGTGTCCTGCAATCTGGGATGGGTGAGAAGAGATCCTGGCCCTCCTCTGTGTGACATCCTTCAAGTACTGGAAGAGTGCGCTCATATCTCCCCTCAGTCTCCTCTCAGTCTTATTTCCCCATTTTTCCAATTGTGCATCATTCACCTTTCCAGCTGCACGCTTCCCCCAGCCCCTCAACTGCATGCTTGAAAAAACCGCCGCAGCACTGCGTCAGTCAGATGAACCACATATCAACAGTGCTTGTCTTATCTAGATTGAGTTTAATAGTTTAATACAGGGCTCTCCAACCTTGGGTCCAGGGCTGTGGAGTCGGTAGATAAATGCTCCGACTCCGACTCCTCAGTTTTTTGTACTTCCGACTCCGACTCCCCAACTCCGACTCCTCTGTATTAATATGTGTGAAGGATCACTAGCAGGATCCTTTGCGTGAGTTCGGCGCTTAACGGGTTAACCGGCACTGAGTTACAGCCCGTACGAGCGCTGGCGACCACCTGAGAGGAAACCGAAGCCCTTTAAATGACCAAATAAGGCTTTTATTTATTTACACAAAACACAGAGCGGAACTAACAGCTTTCCAGGAATACTACAATGTCAACACAACCTTAGTTGACCCCCTGCGTTACTCAATGAAACAGGCTCCTAGGCTAGCGGATTGAATCTGGTCAATTACCTCAGATCAGAGACTTTACGCTAGTCAGTTTCAGCCTGGCTCCGGGTCGGCCGATCCCGGGATGAGAATGGCTTACTCTGGCTGCCGCTTGAAGGACGAATCTGGCCCCGAAGTACCCTGGGCTCCCAACAACCCTCTCCCGGAAGGGAGAGGGGTTTTCTACCCCTGAGTTCCCGCTCTCCCCACCCTCCAGGTCAGGTGGGGCTTATGCCTGCCCCTTCGTATCAGGTGGGCTTATTCCTGCCCGGGAAGAAGGTGACGTACTGGTACTTCACAGCTCTTTGAGACTGCCCTGATAGTTTGATGGTTCTTGATGGTCCTTCCTGGGTTTTGTGGATCTCCACCGAGACTCTTCTTTGTTGGGGATGACGGTCTGTCTGGCTATTTCTCCTATGACTTCATCCCCCCTTCCTCACCCCCTCCCCTGGGTGAAGACTGTGTGTTTAAATATATATATATTTAAACTGCTAAAACCTTCATGTATTTTGCACAAAGACTTAAGTTACAGGTCACTGCTTCTGCTTTTGGGGAAGAGAAATGCTGCCTAATACGAACTGTGCTAAAATCCTGGCTCGTTTCCTATGAGCAACTGTCAGTTTTACTCCACTGGTGAGTCAACCAGCAAAAGTGTCATCAAAACCAAGCAGGAAGTCCCGCTCTAACCTAGACAAAGGCACCGTTGGCCTAAAACAGGGCTCTCCAACCTTGGGTCCCTGGATGTTGCTGGCCTAGAGCTCCCAGCATACCCAGCCAGAATGGCTAATGGCAAGGGGTTCTGGGGCCCCAAGGTTGGAGAGCCCTGGTCTAAAAGAACTATGCCAGGGGTGGGCAACTTCTGGCCCTCCAGATGTTTTGGCTTATCACTGCCATCAGCCCTAGCTGATGGGGAAGGATGATGGGAGTTGTGGACTGTCAGATGTTTTGCCCAACTAGTTCACCACCCTGGTCTACAACTTCAGCCTTCTCCAAGCGGGGCACCCCTCCAGCTGTGTTGGACTACAAGTCCAGTCACCCCAGCCAACACAGCGATGCTAACTGCGGCTGATGGGAGTTGTAGTCCAACATATCAGGTGGACACCTGGCGGGGGAGGCTACTAGGCGGTGCAGGCTGGGGCTGATGGGAGTTGTAGTTCCAACATATCTGGGGGGCACACCTGGTGCCGGCTGGGGCTGAGGGGAGTTGTAGTTCCAACATATCTGGGGGGGCACACCTGGTGCCGGCTGGGGCTGATGGGAGTTGTAGTTCCAACATATCTGGGGGGGCACACCTGGTGCCGGCTGGGGCTGACGGGAGTTGTAGTTCCAACATATCTGGGGGCACACCTGGTGCCGGCTGGGGCTGATGGGAGTTGTAGTTCCAACACCTCTGGCGGGCGCCCGTTCGAGAGAAGGCCGCGGTCTCCTTCCCCGCTCCTTGCCGGAAGCGGCTCCCCGTCCCTTGGGGTGGGTGTGTGTCACGTGACGCCGGAACCCCGAGCCGGAAGTGGCTCCTTTTTTCCCCCTCGCGGGGCGAGCGGCTCCTTCCGGTCTGGCTGCGGCTCTTCGTGGGAGACGGGCGCCGGCGCAGGCAGCAGCAGCAGCGGCGGCGGCGGCGACCTCCTCTCCCTTCGGCCTCCCGCGGGATGGAACTGCTCGTCCGGTGCGTGTCCCCGCGCGGAGCCTCAGGGCGCCCCGGGATCCTTCCCTGCTCCGCGGCGCGGGCGGGTTCGGGCGTGAGGCGGCGGCGGCTGGGGATGATGGGACCTGCCTTCCCCGCCGCCCCGTCCCGTCCCGTCCCGTGAGGCGGCCTTCCCCCCCCAAGCGGCCGCCGCTCTTTGCCCTGGGGGCGCGTCCACGTCACCGCCCGTTTTCTGTCCGGGGTTCCAGCGGGGGCCGCCGCGGCTCGGGGGCAGAGCCCTTCCCCCGCCCCGCTTGGCTCCCCGGCTGCAGCTCCAGGGCTAAGTATCCCTGCCTGGAGCCTTCCCTCCCGCCGAGGTCGACCGTGGGGGGTCCGGCTCGGTGTGGGGCGGCTTCTCCGATGCCCCCCGCGGGCCGAGGTGGGCGTGGGCGGGGCCCTCTGTGCGTCCCGTCTGGCTGTCGGGGTTCAAGTTGACAAATGTCTCCCAGGGGGCGAGGGAGCACCGAGGTGACGGACACCCCCCCCCCCGCAGACGCACACACACCTGGGTAACTCTCCACGATGATGTGTTGTTTTTTTTTTGCGGGGGGTATCAAAGAAGTAGGTTGGCCATGGTCCGACAGGTTTGCAGGCCGTTTAAAGACAAAATTGCATACTGTTTTTTAATTATTTGTTTGTAAAAAAAAAATAAGGGGGGCAGAGAAAATTTTGGGGTGCAGCTCCCCCCTGGTTATAGGCCGGTAACTCTTCTCCCCTTCCTTGACTGTGGGGGTGGGGGTGTCTGGCTGGTATCCCGTGTGACTTCCTTCGAGTAGACCCATTGACATGAACGGGGCTTAAGTTAGACTTAACATTGGCTGCAGCTCTCTGTTTGGGGCTGGCCCACTTTGGCTTTTCCAGAGGCGCTCTGGAAGCCGCCCTTCCTCGGTTCACTTTCTCCAGTTGTCAGAGGGTTCAGCCAGCCGCTTTAGGTTGTGGCAGCAAAACCGGCAGTAGTCAATATTAGGCCATCCACCCCCACTACCACCCCCGCTTAAGAGGAGACCCATTGAAATGAATGGGGCTTAAGTTGGACTAATGTTGGGTTCCGCCCAAAGAGCCCAGTGGCACCTTAAAGATGAGTCCATTTCTTTTGGCATAGGCTTTTGTGGACCTTATAGCCAGTGTCCATGAAAGCTTATGCCAACATAAATTTGATAGTCTTTAAGTTGCCACAAAACCCTTCCATTTCTCTCTCTCTCTCTGTTTTTCTCTCCTTCCCCGTTTCCTCTGGCTTTTAATCCTAGGGTTGGCAAAATAAGGGCCACCCTATTTAAATGTGCCAGCTTAAAGTGGCGGCTGATGCTGCAATGTTACTGGCCCCCTGAGCTCATTGAACAGGTTCTGTTAGGGTGCAATCCAGTGTGGCGTAGTGGTGAGAGTGTTGGACTGGGACTTAGGAGATCCGGGTTCTAGTCCCCGCTCAGCCATGAAACTCACTGGGTGACTTTGGGCCAGTCACTGACTCTCAGCCTAACCTACCTCACAGGGTTGTTGTGAGGATAAAATGGAGAGGAGGAGGAGGGCTATGTAAGCCACTTTGGGTTCCTTGCAGGAAAAAAGGCGGGGTATAAATATAACAAATAAATAAAAATCCAATGCATGTATAGACAGGAAAAAAAGTCCTACAACTCCCAGCAGTCCCCCAGCATGGTTGACTGGGAAATGCTGGGACTTGTAGGACATTTTTTCTGTCTAAACATGCAAAAGATTGTGCCCTTAATGGCTTTGCTACTTCTGACCATTTTAAGTATCTGGGTTGCTTAGATGTTTTGGTTGTGATTTGAATATTCAGGAAACCAGGACCAGTGAGGTCACTTGGCTTCAAACTTCTTAGTGTGAACGGAGATTCTTCTAGTTGCAAGCATTTGGGTCTTATAATGCTTCCACGCTACACATTTGAACCTACGTACATGGCAACATGTGAGAGTGGGGCAGTGGAATCTGAAGTCGGTGACTCTCAACTTTATTCTATTGATGACAATTTTATCTTGCCCTTCCTCAAAACTGTGTATGTCATTCCCCATCACATTTTCTCCTCCTGACAATCTTAGAGGTAGGTTAGCCAGAGACCGTTTTTGTGTTTTGTGTGTGTGTGGCTGCTGTGAAAAAGGCAGACTCCATGCTAGACATACCGGTGGTTAGGAAAGGAACAGAAAATAAAACTGCCATTATCATGCTGCCCTTATTATACAAATCTGTGGTGTGACTTAGAATACTGTGTACAGTTTTGGTCGCTGCACCTAAAAAAGAATAGTAGAGTCCAAAAAAGTGCAGAAAGGGGCAACTCAAATGATCAAGGGGCTGGAGCAACTCCTGTATGAGGAAAGGTTACAGCAGCTGGGATTGTTTAGCTTAGAAAAGAGGCAAGTAAGGGGAGGTATGATGGAGGTTTACAGAATTATGCATATTGTAGAGAAAGTGGATAGGGAGACTGTGAAGGATCACCAACAGGATCCTTTGTGTGAGGTCGGCGCTTAACGGGTTAACCGGCACTGAGTTACAGCCCGTACGAGCGCTGGCGACCACCTGCGAGGCTTTCGCGCACAAGAGGAAACCGAGGAAACCGAAGCCCTTTAAATGACCAAATAAGGCTTTTATTTGTTTATACAAAAACACAGAACGGAACTAGCAGCTTTCCAGGAATACTACAACGTCAACACAACCTTAGTTGACCCCTGCGTTTCTCAATGAACAGGCTCTCAGGCTAGCGGAGTGAATCTAGTCAGTTACCTCAGATTGGAGACTCTACGCCTAGTCAGTTTCAGCCTGGCTCTGGGTCGGCCGATCCGGGGATGAGACTGGCTTATTCGGGCTGCCGCTTGACGGACGAAGCTGGCCCCGATGTACCCTGGTTCCCAACAACCCCTTACCGGAAGGGAGAGGGGTTTTCTACCCCGGAGTTCCCGCTCTCCCCGCCCTCCAGGTCAGGTGGGGCTTATGCCTGCCCCTTCGTTTTAGGTGGGCTTATCCCTGCCCGGTACTTTACAGCTCTTTGAGACTGCCCTGATAGTTTGATGGTCCTTGATGGTCCTTCCTGGGTTTTTGTGGATCTCCACCGAGACTCTTCTTTGTTGGGGATGACTACCTGTCTGGCTGCTTCTCCTGTGACTTCATCCCTCCTCCCTCGCCCCCTCCCTTAGGGGAAACTGTGTGTGTGTGTGTGCAGGCTTGTGTTGGGCTTTCTCCACAGAGACATTTTTCTTCTCCTTTCATACTAGCACCCAATGGAGTCATTCCATGAAGCTGATGGGTGGGAGATTCAGGACAGATAAAAGGAAGGACTTCTTCACACAGTGCGGAGTTGAACTATGGAATTCACTTCCAGAAGATGTAGCGATGGCTACCAATTTGGATGGCTTTAAAAGGGGATTGGACAAGTTCATGGAGGAATATCGTGAGGCTCTCCATGGAGTTCATGAAGGCTATCAATGGCTACTAGTCCTGATGACTAGATGCTACCTCCAGTACCAGAGGCTGTTTGCCTATGTACACCAGTTGTTGGGGAACATGGGCGGGAGGGTGCCATTGCACTCCTGTCCTGCTTGTGGGTTTCCCGTGGCCAGCTGGTTGACCACTTTGTGAACAGAATGCAGGACTAGATGATCTGATCCAGCAGGGCTCTTCTTATGTTCTTAGAGACTTTGTAGCTGAGTGAGAATTTGAAGCCAAGTATGCCTGGTCCTAACTAGTCTGACACTAACCTCTACACCAGCACCAGCATGCAACAAAGGTAGGAAAGTATGAAATACTAGCAACTAGTGCTAGCAACTCTGCCCAGAGAACTTCTGTTATTGGTCAGACTAAAATATAATAAATTAG
Source organism: Shinisaurus crocodilurus (assembly GCA_021292165.1). Classification (NCBI taxonomy): domain Eukaryota; kingdom Metazoa; phylum Chordata; class Lepidosauria; order Squamata; family Shinisauridae; genus Shinisaurus; species Shinisaurus crocodilurus. The sequence goes on from JAHFWL010001044.1 coordinate 9,885, forward strand.
GGAAGCGATGTACAGGCTTAACCCAAAGAGTCCATGTACAGAAATAGATTACTAGAAGAGCACTCCCCCTAGGCAGTAAAAGAGCCAGTGTGGCGTAGTGGTGAGAGTGTTGGACTGGGACTCGGGAGATCCGGGTTCTAGTCCCCACTCTGCCATGAAATTCACTGGGTGACTTTGGGCCAGTCACTGACTCTCAGCCTAACCTACCTCACAGGGTTGTTGTGAGGATAAAACGGAAAGGAGGAGGACTATGTAAGCCGCCTTGGGTTCCTTGCGGGAAAAGAGGTGGGGTATAAATATAATAAATAAATAAGAATAAAAAATAAAAGGGATAATGGATGTACAGAGGGCAAGGGTGAGCAACTTGTGGCCTTCCAGACATTTTGGCCTACAACTCTCATCAGCCCTAGGTAACTGTGAAAGATCACTAACAGGATCCTTTGCGTGAGTTCGGCGCTTAACGGGTTAACCGGCACTGAATTACAGCCCGTACGAGCGCTGGCGACCACCTGAGAGGCTTTCGCGCACAAGAGGAAACCAAAACCCTTTAAATGACCAAATAAGGCTTTTATTTGTTTACACAAAACACAGAGCGGAACTAACAGCTCTCCAGGAATACTACAATGTCAACACAACCTTAGTTGACCCCTGCGTTGCTCAATGAACAGGCTCCTAGGCTAGCGGATTGAATCTGGTCAATTACCTCAGATCAGAGACTTTACGCTTAGTCAGTTTCAGCCTGGCTCCGGGTCGGCCGATCCGGGGATGAGAGTGGCTTACTCGGGCTGCCGCTTGAAGGACGAATCTGGCCCCGACGTACCCTGGGTTCCCAACAACCCTTTACCGGAAGGGAGAGGGGTTTTCTACCCCTGAGTTCCCGCCCTCCCCACCCTCCAGGTCAGGTGGGGCTTATGCCTGCCCCTTCGTGTCAGGTGGGCTTATTTCTGCCTGGGGAGAAGGTGACGTACTGGTACTTCACAGCTCTTTGAGACTGCCCTGATAGTTTGATGGTCCTTCCTGGGTTTTTGTGGATCTCCACCGAGACTCTTCCTTGTTGGGGATGACGACCTGTCTGGCTGCTTCTCCTGTGACTTCATCCCTCCTCCCTCGCCCCCTCCCTTAGGGGAAGACTGTGTGTGTGTGTGTGTGCAGACTTGTGTTGGGCTTTCTCCACAGTAACATAGCCAATGGTAAAGGACAATGGGAATTGTTGGCCATAACAAGTTGCCCATCCCTAGTACAGGGCAATGTTAGAGAGGGGTCTAGTTGCTTTGCTATTAGTGGCTCTCATATTTTGTTTTTGTGAGCAGGAGTTTGAGGCACATATTGGAGCACTTGGCTTTCCTTCCAGTTTTGCACCTTTTCCCTGTAAAGTAGGGCTAGAAGGAAAGATCGCTAGAACTCTCCATTCTTTTGCTGTTCACTGTTGCGTCTTCAGCTGTCGGAAACACTGCACTATGGAATTCAGGAAGATGTGTTGACAGTTCCATTTCTTTCATAACAAGGATGTTTTTTTGTTACAGTTATTCTGTGAAAAGGGAACCAGCTGCTAGCTGAGGTTACACTATTAGTTGAGTCATTTTTTATTTATTTATTTATATTTATACCCCACCTTTTTTTCCTGCAAGGAACCCAAGGCGGCTTACATATTCCTCCTCCTCTCCATTTTATCCTCACAACAACCCTGTGAGGTAGGTTAGGCTGAGAGTCAGTGACTGGCCCAAAGTCACCCAGTGAGTTTCATGGCCGAGCGGGGACTAGAACCCGGATCTCCCAAGTCCCAGCCCAACACTCTCACCACTACACCACAGACGCGAACTCCCATTATTTATTTTATTTTTACAACTTCTAGACTCCCCCTTCACCCACAAAAGTAGGTTCCAAGGCAGCGTGTGAAGATAAAATAAACATCAACAATATAATAAAAATGCAATAAATGTCAGGCTGTAAAATTCAGGCTGATAAAACAACTCACCAACCAGCTAAAAACTATGCAAAGAACATCCGGCTGTAAACATTAAAATGCCTGTGTAAATAAAAATGTTGCAACTTTGCCTGAAAGAGTACAGCACGGGACATTGGAACAGAACACCAGCATGGGACACGGGAAGAGAACACTACTTTGTGTGTTTTAATTTGTGAATTGTCTTGTGTCTTTATTTTTAATTTTTTTACAAATGTGTTTAAGAAACCTCGGGCACAATCCTGTGGATGTTTAGACTGTTGGGCTGGCTGGGGCATGCTGGGAGTTGTAGGACGTTTTTCTGTCTAAACATGGCACAGGATTGTGCCTTTAATAAATAAATGTGGTGCCTTCAGGCAAACTCGGGTGTTGCCCAATTCTGTAACTGGGGAACAGATTGGCTTAGAGAGGGAGCGTAGAGTTGGGGGTTGACAATCTCACTTGCCCCTCTCACCGTGGCAAGAGGTAAGTCGGACTCTTTCAGGTGAGGTGACGCTTCCTCTCAAACTGGAGCTATGGAGTGGGAGGGATCCTCCCTAACCCCGAACATGGAAGGGAGCCTGCTATTTGTTTTAGCTCTGTGCACTCAGTCGACAAACTTCTGTCTCCTCTCTCTGGCCCCCAAGCTGGGGGTTGGGGGGGTTGGGTTTGGTGCACTATGGTGCAGGCACGTTGGCTTGTCTCTGTGCCTGCTGGCTGCTTGGAACTCAAACTGTCTGGCACAGAGAGGCTGCAGACCTCCATTGCCCCTTGCTGGCTGGAGCCAGGTAGAAGCAGAGCGAGTCCACATGCCTCTGGTCCCAATAACCAGCTCCAAGCTGGAGTAGAGTAGCAGAGAAATGTCTGTCTGTCTCTGGCCATGTGCTGCATCTCAAAGACAGAGCATAAGGTTGGGGACAAGAACCCACCCCCTTGGGCATGTCCATGTCCTAGTGATGGAAACGTTTTGGTCGGCCACCCAATATTTGCTGATCCCTCTCGGAGAATGCTAGGGTCTATTGCTTTCATTTTTGTTCTGTAGCTACAGGTATTCATGAACAGGGAATAGAGGAACTACTTCTATCAGGGGTGCAGGACCTCCTGTACGTGGGCCTAGTCTGGCCTGTGGAGGCACCTCATCTGGCCTACACAGGCTTCTGCCACCTCACGAGCCATACCCACTCCACAAGGACTTGGACTGGGAAGGAGGTCGGGGGGAGGAATCTGACAGAGGAGCGACGGGGGCTGGGCTTTCCTGTGTGTGGGACTTCCCTGACTGGGCAAGTCTGGACTGGAAGATCCACCCAGCACTTCTGCCAGGGAGCAGATGACGTCTGGTGGGCATCATAATAATGCAAGACTGCAGTGATATCTCCCTCTGAGAGGAGATTCTTCTGTATTCTTCCCTCAGTCCACAGGGTGGATTTTGAGCAGAGTAGTTGGCCTTCTAACATTCGTCTTTGATCGGTAGCTCTTGGGGCCGTATTTCTGGGAGATCTTTGCTTGAATCCTTTGCTTTATCATTGGAAAAGTTGAGTAGAGTCATAGGAATCGTTGACTTGTGGCAGAGCTGTGCTATGAGCAATAAGTTAATGGAAGTGATTCTCTCAATTCATCTCTGCGCTATCTTTGTTATTGTGAAAAGTTGCAGTGTTAAGGGGAATGTACCCTGGGGTCCGTGAGGTGACCAAAGAGAAATCAAACCACAAAATATAAGGAAAAATAATGTATGCAATACGAACTCAAAATGACAGAAAGAAGGGAAATGGTTTTTGTGTGTACACCTAGCCAAATAGCAAGATGAAAGTCGTTAGTGATGTTGTGGTGCTCAACAGGCACTGAGTGAGGAGGTGAGAGCCATGCCCCCTTGAGTATGTGCGTAGGGGGTAGGCTACCTGCCAGAATGCTAGCCTAGCCCTAGAAAGTTCTGAACGGAGGTTCTGCACAGGTCCCGGACCCATAGGTAGGACTCCACCGAGGCCATGGAGTAGAATGCTGCTTTTAGGAAAGGTGATGCTTCTGTATTCATTTTCAGGAAGTCTGGCCACAGGAAGTGGTGCTTTGTGAAATCGGGAGAGCTCTAGCAGTTTCAACAAGATTTCATAGATCATAGAGTTGGAAGGAGCCTACAAGGCTATCGGGTCCGACCCCCTGCTCAATGCAGGAAACTAGAGGAGGGGTCTCCCATCCAAGTAACAATCAGGCGTGACCCTGCTTAGCTTTCCACGCTCAGACAAGCTGAGCCAGCGTAAGCCACAGGCCTGTATGCTGTCTTTAATTCTTTGTTCAACCAGTACTGACATGTCCTAGCATGAAAATCTTCATGGGAGTTTGTTATTGTTAAATTGCATCAGTCCTCAAGTAATTATTTTATTTCATTCAAAGGCTGATCATGAAGACTGCATGTTGTAGAGCAGTAGGGGTTAAAACCGTGTTCCAGGGAACCCTGGGGATCCTCAGTGAGACTATTGGCAATGGAGGGCAAACGTCGCTGAAAAATCAGTTGCCTGCCAATATTAGTTTTCCAGTGTACTCTCAGTTCATTCAGTGAGACCTGACAGATCTGGTTAGTGCTGTGTGTGAACTGGCTATGTCCTAAGATATGTCTCTACGGATGTGCCAATAATTTTTTAGCAGACAATTGATGCGGGAAAGTGTCTCTTAAAGGTCCACTATCGAGGCTTCTGAGTGACTGCGCAGTGCGCACTCAGTTTGTATACTGCCGAGACCCGCTGGGCCCTGTGTGAACTGAGTGGCCCACCAGGATGCACCTGTACACCACAGCAGGTGCACATTGGAGGGGAAGACTGCTGATCGTGAACAAGCTGTCCTTTGGGAATGCACGACGTCTTGTGGGGGTACAGTTTAAGTAAGCACAGCTCCAGTGTAAAAAGGGGGCCCTTGATTCAGCTACATAAATCGTAGACATGAATGCTGCTGCACGGTTGTGGCACGAGTTTGCAGTCACAGCATTTGGTGCCAGGCAAATCTCATCTAAAGCAATAATATATTTATAGTTATATTTATTTAAGGGCGCAGTCCTATGCATCAGTGTTCTCCAACCGTGGGTCCCCAGATGTTTTTGGCCTACAACTCCCAGCATGCCCCAGCCACGTAGCGGGCCGGGGCATGCTGGGAGTTGCAGGCCAAAAACATCTGGGGACCCACGGTTGGAGAACACTGCTATGCATGTTTAGACAGAGAAAAGGCCTACAACTCTAGGGCATGCTGGGAGTTGTAGGCCTTTTCTCTTTCTAAACATGCATAGGATTGTGCCTTAACACTCTTAAAGCAAAAAGGAGAAGGAGAAGGAGAGAGGTCAGAGTGGGAACACTTTCTGTAGGCTTACTAAAGATTTTGGCAGAGGGCAATTTGGGCCACAGGAATAACAAAACTATATGGGAGGAAATATTAAGGGAGTGGTCAGGGAGTCTTGCAATTGAGCCGCAACTGAGCGACACCTAAGCACAGTTGGACAAATATCAAACAAGCTTTTCCTGCACCACCATAGAACAATGAAAGTGTGCACTTCTAATCCTTGGGAATCCTGTTTCTAGGCTTTGTAGAGCTGGAATGGCAAGTTGGGTGGAGCCGTGAGCCAGGATCCTTCAAAGTGCATCTCTTCCTCCTAACAGCTCAAAGGTAATAAATCCTTTTCACGGCTTCCTTCAGTTTCTCATGAATGTCCAAGTATCTGTATTCAAGCTGTGCTCTTCTCAACAGTACGAGTACACTGTTGTTCCCTTAGAGTAGCGGGGTGAATTGTTGTCTCTGAAGCTGAGCAGTTTAGCAAATAATTGGCAGGGCTTGGGTTATAAATCAGATGTTTTGACTTCTGAATCCTCCTAATGCCTCTTAGACCACAGGGTAATTTCCTCTCTTCTATCCTGAACGTGGAATGCATTTAATCTGTTGAGGGTTTTTTCTGCATATGTGAATTGCCAAATATGTGGACTAATACAATTTAAATTTTTCGAAATCCCAATATGATCTTGTGATTTAGCCAAGGCTCCAGCAGTTAATTCACTTCGGTTCACAGGACTTGTTAGTATAGACATTTTAGCAGTTGGAACAGCCACAGAAGCACCACCAGTGGTAACATCTGAGGCCTGGGGGAGTGGACGTTTACACTGTCATCCCTCCAGACCCTCCATCAGCCTCCTCTCCAGGAGCTGCAGAGTGTCAAGCTGCCCAGGTGAGAAGATGCCTTTAAAGAACAGAACAGCTGGTGCTTCCTGGACCTGGTTGCTAGGAAGCACACCTGCAGGCTGTGTGCGTGCCGTTCTTTTTTTTTTTTTAAATGCTCACTGTGGAACCTTGAAAGAGCAGCCGTAGAAGCATCTTTCTCCAACCTGGTGCCCTCCAGATGTGTTGGACCTCAACTCCCATGCTGGCAGGGAATTATGGGAGTTGCGGTCCAGCACATCTGGAGGGCACCAGGTTGGAGAAGGCTGATCTGACTAAGTCCTTCTTTTCAATGTAACAGAGAATTTGATATATGTTGGTTCTCCTATGATCAGATAACTTTTGTCTGCCATGTTCCACTACTCTATCCTATTCTAGCTCCCAATCCCTGTTTGGAGTGGAAGCTCCAGTTGCGCACGGGGGTGGGAGGTGATGTTGCCAACCTCCGGCCACCAGCTGCAGCCCCCCCATGTTACATAGCATGATCGTCTGGAGAGTCCCTGAACACCTGAAGCAGCTTTTGGGGGAGGCGCAAGGGGCTGTAGTTGGTGGGAATCCGCAACTCCCTCCCCACAGTACATGAGCATAAGTGCGTACGCTCACTCTAACACGGATTTTGAGTCTTTATTTCTGTGTCTTCCTCTTTGATCAACTGGCACCTGCTGACTTCTGTTTCTTTCAGAATATAGAACTCACGCCTTTCCTCTCCTTGTCCCTCTCTGATGAGTCACCTTGACTAGTCTCAAATGAAGGATAAAATGCAGTTTTATTGTGTAGATTTTGGCATGGGTTTGAATCTGTAGCTTATTTTAATTTGTAGCATCTCTGTGGATGGCTTTGAACCCATCACTCATTGAAGTCCCGTTGGAATACACTCTGTATCTGCAGGACTGCTGAGCTCTTGTATCTTGGGCATGATTCCTTAGGACTGCTCCTCTGAGGCCCACCTTAACAGGGAATTCTGTTTAAGATGTTTGGGATAATATCCTAAAGCTGGTAAAATTTCCAAAGCGGTTTCAGAGTAGCAGATGAGACTTTGCAAATTGCATATTCAGTAATAAGGCTTGATTGCTTACTCTGATTAATCAACAGATCAATTAGAAAACATTTGATTTAAAAAAAAAAAAGCCTGCTTCCCAATCAGGCACACTTCTGTTTGTTTAAAACACACACACAACTGCTTACAGAGACCGCAGGTGGCATCTTAGAAGGCGTGTTCCTCCTACTTCGCATGGGAAATGCATCTTTTAAGATGGTATCTGCTATGACACATGAAATCATATTTTCCCCTTCAGAACTATTTTTACTGTAAAGATTTAATTTACTGGAAGTCCTACAATTTACTAGTGAAGATTTCTTTATTTGTGTGACGGCTCTATTCAGTAAGGAAGAAAAGCGTGTTTGGAAAAGCATCTCTGTGCTTGCTAGGAAGGAACAACCAATATGTGTCTGGAAGAAAACTTCTTTAGAAGTATTCTGGTCTGCCAACTAGCTTGTTTTTCTTCCCAGTGAGAACTCCTCGGGGTGCTGGAGAGGACTGCTGGTCATCTGCTTTTGCAAAACAGAAGATGTCGTCCCGTAAAGGACCAGTAACCAGCCAAGTAAATGGACCTTTAAATAATGTCAGAGAGAGAGAAGATGTGGAGCTGGCTGAGCTTGGACCCCTACTAGAGGAGAAAGGCGAGCAAGCGACAACCAGTTCAGCCAATGTAAGTAATTTTCCACTAGAGTTGTTAACACCTGTTAATGTAAAGAAATGCGTATTAAAACTGCTTCACATTAATTCCCTTGTAAGCCATACAAATGTGACAGGACTGATTTAAGCACTATCCCATCAGGAAAATGTAGGTTATCCACTGCAAAAAATATATATAAAAATAAACAGAGTCTAGGCAAGTCTTCCTTGTTGCAAAAAGGTGCACCTGAATTTATGATGGGGAAAAACTTCTCCAACTTGTCGTAAACAAATTTCCTAATGTTTAGTCTAGGTATTAAAGTTCTTACTGTGTCCTTGTAGAGTAACCGTAAATATACTGGAGAATCCTATTAGCAGCTTTGTAGCTGTAATCTTGGCCAAGAGAGTGGGAGCCTGGGTGATCTTTAGGTTTGACCTTGATCCAGTAGTGCACCTTTCTCCACAGTGCTGGGTCACATACCTCAGTGGGTTTTTTAAAAATGTTTTTAGAAAATTTCTGCAACAATTTTTGATCTTCGAAAGGGCCCCCAGTGCAGCTTCTAGATGATTACATTTGTTTTCTCCAGTGGGAGTTGTCCTTTTTTAATTTCCAAACAGCCGTGTGAGATGAGGCTGAAAGTGACTGACCCAGAGTCATCCAGCAACTCTTATGGTTGAGCAGGGGCCGGAACCCAGGTCCTCTCGATCCCAGTCCAACCTTTTAATACTCTTAATATTCTTTGGGCATTAAACAGGTGTAGTAAAATGCTATTCGGTTGATATAGGTGCACCTGGGTGGACAGCGGAAGACTCCTATGACATTTTCCTGCAACTGGAATATACAGATTTCATAAGTCTTGTGAAGAAGCCGTCTGAGAGGCTTCAGGAAAAACATTGCAGTAGTGCCAGCTTGCAGAACTATCTGTACAGTGCAATTCAGGATACGTCCTGTCCCCCTAGTGGTAGCATTGCTCCTTGTCATTGAAGACTAATCTGTCATACCGAAAATGTAGCAGAATGGTGCTTTGTGATGGCGAATGTGCATTCTATGCTGAAGCCACTGTTGTGGGACATGAACTGATGAAAAGGAGAGTCCGCCCTTTCTTTTCTGTTTTGGCTAGCTGCTAGCTTGTTTCCTGGGTTCCAGCCAGGGAAAGAAACTGAGTTGCCAATTTGGGTTGCCCTCTTAGTTGTAAGAAGGAAAAGCCTTTGCTTTAATCGTTTCCCTGAATTCAAGCAAATCTGGGATTACTGCTCTGGTGGAGTTCGACAATCGACAGTAATGCTCCATGTGCAGGCAGTCACTGAAGGAGTTCCCTTTCAGTGTCCACAGCACTGTGGTGGTTGGGTTTTCCCCTGGTGCTTTTTGTTTCCTCCAGCCTGCTCACCAGGCGCTACCGGCTCTGTTTACAACCTTTCTGCACTGGTCTGTGCAAAACTCACAAGCCAAAGAAAATTCCTGGCAATCTCATGCTCCCCTTTCTAGCCGGGGCTTTGACAGACATGGATGTGTGGAGAGCGCACCTCTGTCACCAGCATCTGTGCTCCACCCCCATTCTAAACAGCAAGGCTGTGGAGTCGGAGTCGAGGAGTCGGAGGAAATTTTGGGTACCTGGAGCCGGAGTCGGCAAACAATGCACTGACTCCGACTCCGACTCCTACTGAATTTAGATTGGAATTTAAAAAAAAGCAAGTTTAAATGTCCCAATTCACAAACAGTTATAATTAATGACTTCTCTACTGTAAGAATAAAGACCAATGCATGCAGTGCCTCACGTAACCGCAAAACGAACACGTTAGGTGACCGTGAAGAAGCATGCTTTTCATGTGCTTCACTATATGGCACGCAACGCACAATTAGGAGTGGCAATACTCATACTTTCCATAGTGTTGTGTTCTGCTGTTACAGGGAATGCAGCGCCCATGGGTAACCTAGCCTCTCACTGATAAGGGATTAAGTAAATATGTTTTCTGCGGGACTAGAGACACTTGTATAAGTGAAGGGAATGGAGGGTCAATAGTTCAAGACTGAAGCTGTAAACCATTGGAAAAACTGCTGTCATTCAGCTAAGGCTATAAAAACTTGTAAACTCCGATTGTTAGCTTAAACTTTAAACATGACTATGGGACTCTACTAGGGAAATCATGTTTTATAATAAATGCCCCTCCTGGATCCTCCCACTGCCCTATCTTCAGCAGCAGATCAGCACACAAAAAGGAGAAGGCAGCAGCTTCTGCCCAACTACCTCGCATATTAATTAATTAATTAATTAGCATATTAATACAGAGGAGTCGGGGAGTCGGAGTCGGAAGTACAAAAAACTGAGGAGTCGGAGTCGGAACATTTATCTACCGACTCCACAGCCCTGCTACACAGGTCTGAGCTTCTCTGCCCTCACCCCTGGGACAGCCCCTTACTCTGCACTTCCTGTTCACAGATACACTTAACTTGATAGTACACCGCAGATGAATGCAGGTATTAGAACAAACGTGTGTTTGGAACACATTCTCCAGAGCTTCCAGTACGCCTCCTCCCCCTGCGTTCAGGCTTAAGAAATCTCTCTCCCTAGGCTCAAGACCAGCCATGCCCAGCAACCCAAGAGGAAGAGGAGGAGGAAGTGCGGGTGCTCACACTCCCTCTGCAGGCACATCATGCGATGGAGAAAATGGAAGAATTTGTATATAAGGTAATCCGAAGTCTTAAATGGGTGTTGGTACTCTGGGCTGAAGGGCTTCTGGATAAGTTGTATTTTGTGACCTCCTCCCCTTCCTTTCTTGTAAGCAAAATAGGAATGTGACAACGTTGTGAACCGCCCAGAGAGCTTCGGGTTGTTGTGAAACCGCCCAGAGAGCTTCGGCTAAGGGGCGGTGTAGAAATAGAATAAATAAATAAAACATGAGTTTGGGCATGATGCCAGATCTAAGGCCTTGTACAAGCTTGAACCAGTCAAGCAGTTACTGAGAAATAAAGTAAAGGTTTGCTGTTGGGAGTTGATGGAAGAAACTCAATACTCCAGCCAGTGGTTTCTAACTTTTAAAGTGATGTGGAGGTTTGAAAAAAGTAGATCCTACAGGGAGAACCAGGAACTTCGTTTTGTAAACTGCCCAGGGAGCCTTTTCATAGATCATAGAGTTGGATGGGTGGTGAATAAATATATTAAATAAATTACTACTACTTCTCCCAACCTCCATATCTCCAGTGTAGAACCATTCCATCTGATATGGCCAGCTGTACCTTGGAGGTTTCAAATTCACTTCTTCCTGTCTATTGGAGTGAAGTTTTTTTTTTGATGGAAAGTGCTACGGCAGTGTTCTCCAACCTGCTGGCTGGGGCATGCTGGGAGTTGTAGGCCAAAAACATCTGGGGACCCAAGGTTGGAGAACACTGCACTAGACAGTATGGCACAGGCGAGGGGTAATTACAGTTCTTTTTTTGTTTTGTTTTGTTTTTTTTGTATGTGTATATATACAAGCTATTATTCTATATTCCAAAAATATAACAAATCTTGACAAGGTTTGTTCCCCCTCCCCTTTACCAACACATAATCCAAAAATTTGCCCCAAATGTTCACAAAAGTGTCTTTCTCCAATTGTCCTTTTAATATTACAAGTTAATTTATCATTTAACGTGATATCCCATACCTCTGTATACAATTCATTAATTGAAAACACATGTTGAACCTTCTAATTCCTAGCTATCATTAATTTTGCTGCTGTTAACAAATTCACAATCAATTCTTTTGTATTTTTTAAACAAACTAACTTTTCTGTAATTGTTAACAATGCTAATTTTGGGCAGACTTCTAATTCCATTCCAATTATTTCTGATATTTCTGCAAATACTTTCTGCCAAAATTCCAGAACATTTTTACAGCTCCACCACATGTGGGCATACGTACCTTTTACATTACATCCTCTCCAACACAATGCAGAACAATTTTTATCTATCCGATTTAATCTTACTGGTAATTACAGTTCTGACCCACTGTCTAGGTGACCTTGGAACGGTAGCTCACTGTCCTAGTTCCAAAGAGCTGCCAGGCAATAACAGCCTACACGGTTTGGTGTATTGCAGGTCTGGGAAGGTCGCTGGAGGGTCATCCCCTATGATGTGTTGCCTGACTGGCTGAAAGATAATGATTACCTGCTGCATGGGCATCGCCCCCCCATGCCGTCTTTCAGAGCCTGCTTCAAGAGTATTTTCCGCATACACACGGAGACGGGCAACATCTGGACGCACTTACTAGGTGACTTAATCTCTGATTACTGTACTAACATTGAGAAAGACTTTATTTTCCCCACTGGATTTTTCCTTCCCCTGCGGTATCAGGATTGGCCGCAACTGGAGATGGGGTAGGAGGTGGGCGTGGAGTTCACAAGATGGTAAAGATTCCCCTCCCAACCCTTTCTGGAAGTTGGCAGATTGGTTTCACTCAAATCTTGGTTGTGTCCTGTATTTTAAGTTTACAAAGAACTTTTCCCCCAAGTCAAAATGATCGGAGAACTCTTGAGTATTTTCTTCATCTTGGAGATAACTACGTCTTTCTCACTAATGTTTATGACAAAATGGTGTGGATGGTGGAGGACACTGGCTAAAGCAGGGCTGTCCAACCTTGGGTCCCCAGATGTTGCTGGACTACAGCTCCCAGAATCCCTTGCCATTAGCCATGCTGGCTGGGTGTGCTGGGAGCTGTATGCCAGCAACATGTGGGGACCCAAGGTTGGAGAGCCCTGGGTTAAAAGTAATAAACAAGTTATCCTCCTCCGTTTTAATACTGAATTTCATTGTATCTGTTTGTATTGCTTTGTGTGAGTTGCCCTGGGAATGTTTAAACCAAATATTTATAAAATACAAGTATTTTATAAATAAATATTCTGTGCCAGAAACTGGAGAGACTGGGCCTTTTTGTTGCAACATCCAAACAATGCAACTCCCTCCCCAGAGAGGCTCAGGTGGTGCCCCTTCTTAGGATTTCCCGGAAGTGTTGCTAATACCTTTTTAATTTCAGAAGATTATGTTTGGTGCCGAATTTCTCCCACTGCTGTGTTGGTTTTGTTCTGTTGGTTCCCGTTTGTCTTTATGCTACTGGATTTTTATTGTATTGGTTATTTGACATTTTCATTGTAAGCTGCCTTGGGGGCCCTTTTTAGGGCTGGAGCGTGGGGTATAAATATTTAAGTGATGACTTCTAACTCCAGTGACTTGACCGCGAGCTGCAAATGACAAGATATCCCATCCAAAAGCTTCTTGCTCAGGTCACATTGCATGTATGTTCCTTTCTCACATGCCACCCGATTACCATATAGCTGGTCAGGGAAGTTAATCGAGTCGGGCCTTTTGTGTCCTAAGGCATTAGGCTAATATCAAAGGGTGTCACATGACCTGGCCTCCGCTGTAAGGATATTACTAAAGCAGCTTTTAAACATGGCAGTCTGCCAAGCCAGGCCAGCTGCTGCTCACCAGTGAATATCACTTGCTTTCATGTAGGTGCTGATGGCTCAAGCTACTAAGGCAGTGTTCTCCAACCTTGGGTCCCCAGATGTTTTTGGCCTACAACTCCCAGCATGCCCCAGCCAGCTACGCTGGCTGGGGCATGCTGGGAGTTGTAGGCCAAGAACATCTGGGGACCCAAGGTTGGAGAACACTGTACTAAGGTGATGGCTATCAGATGGCTTAGTCATATTGTCAGTGACGGGAAAGCCACTGGCGAGGGAGGCATACCTCATAGTGCCGGAGTAGTTTTACAGTGAAATACAGGAGCTTAGAGAGGTTTCCTAAATCTCTGCCACTCTGCTTCCTGTGATGATGAATCGGATTCTCGCAGGTAGATTGGAAGCTCAGCTCTGCTTTTCCCAGGCGGGCGCCGACCTTCTATCAGTCTGGATTTAGAACAAACCTGGATGGGGTTCAGAGCAAAGTCGGCCAATCCTGCTGAGGCAGGAGTGGGGAATGTGTGCCCCTCCAGATGCTGTTGGACTCATTAAGTGCCGTTAGTCCCAGCCAGCATGCCCAGTGGCCAGGGATGATGGGAGATGCGGTCCTCTGGATATTGTTGGACTACAGGTTCCCCATTCTTTTGCTAAAACGTGCAGGCTGCATTCAGTTAATCTGAAGTAAAACAAGTGGGTCAGGTTTAGCTCTTGTGACAATTGCTAGGCCAGCAGTCCTTTTGAGTTTGAGGAGTAACCTGCCATTATCATAATTGCAGCCTACTTGTGGTTGGATCACTTACATATGTTGTAAGACGAAATGGAGATCTCTTGCCCTTGAAAGGTCATGTTTGCAATGATGGTTGACTGGAGCACTAAAACCCTACACGGCTCCGGCCCAGCTTATCTCAAGGAGCGCCTCCAGCAACATCAAGTAGGCCGCTCAACAAGGTCTGCCACGGACGGCCTTCTCCTTATCCCATCAGCCAGAGCAGCCAGGCTGGTGGGGACTAGGAAGAGGGCCTTCTCTGTGGCGGCCCCCACATTATGGAACTCCCTCCCTAGTGACCTTCGCCATGCCCCCTCCGTGATGAGCTTCCGCCGTGCATTAAAAACATGGTTGTTCAGGCGGGAATATGGGGTGGGTTAGGTTTTTAATGAGAATTTTTTATATTGTTTTAATTATTATATTTTATTGTGTTGTTTTGCTGTATTTTAATTGTACATCGCCCAGGGTGGCCGGGCGACCGGCCAGATGGGCGATTGATAAATATAATAAATAAATAAATAAACTGTAAGGTAGAGCTGGTGGAGGCAGAGCCGCACTCTTGTGCAATGGGGTTTTGATTTGGGTTGTGTCACTCGGGCCGATGCTGCAAGACCCTGGCCTACGTGTTTCATTAGCAGTAATCGGCATGGGCGTTGACACAGTCATCATGCGGCTTGTGGGTGTTTTAACAGGTCCAAGCAAATGACACTCAAGAGTTTCCCCATCTAGAAATGTCCTGAAGTAGCCTTCCCCAACCTGGCGCACTCCAGGTATGTTGGGATGCAGCTTTGGCCATGCTGGATGTGGATAATGGGAGTTGGGAGTCCCAACGCAGCCGGAGAGCACCAGGGTGGGGAAGACTGCCCTAAAGGCAGGCCAGTTGCTCCTCAGTCTTTGTGGCCCTGTCCGCCTCGGGAGGAAAATGTGAATTGAATAAACCAATGCGTGAATGATGTTCTGTGGGTAACTTGGTGTACTGGGCTGGTTCGCACAATCGCCTTAGTTAAGCCAGGGTGGGTTGCCGCATGGGTGCACGGCCGTTTTGAATATTCAACCCCCCACGGGGGTTGTTGTTTTTTGCCATGGTTTGCTGTGTCGTCCGAACCCGGGGCAGCAGGGGTTCTTTGGGGGTTAAACTACGGGGGGCGGCGCGCGGAATGAATATTCAAAATGGCCTCCCACACGCACCGCCACCCACTGTGGCTTAAATTAGCCGCAGTGGACTGCGGTAATCGTGCAAACCAGGTCGCCAGTGTTTGGCATCCAGAATTAGAGGTTCAGGGTTGGGTACTGTCACATAAAAAAAATCTAGCTGGCTTAGCAGCTGGACTCTGTAAGACCACCTTGATGCTGTCTTCCACCTTGGCTTTTCAACCAAACCATTTCCTTCTGGTTTTCCAAAGACCCAGGCCTATGTCTTCAGAGTGGGCTGACCGTTTTAGTAGCAAGGACTGGAAGACTCGCTTTTATGTTACAGTCATGCCTTGGATTGAGAGCATAATTCGTTCCGGAAACGTGCTTGTAATCCAAAACACTCTTATATCAAAACGAAATCCCCCCCAAAAAAAATTGTACAGAGATTTTTAATTTAAGCCCTACTACAGTACTTGTATTGCAAGACGTCGCTTGTATATCAAGTAATAAATAAATAAATAAATATTTAAAAATTTGCTTGTCTTGCCAAACGCTCTCAAACCAAGTTACTTGCAATCCAAGGTATTACTGTATTTCCAAGAGAGCTTTGTTTCATCGGGCTCTTAGTAACTCTGTTGCAAAATGTTCTCCTTGTCCTGAAACCATAAAATCTCAAGTGGATTCAAATGGTTAACGTCCACTACAAGTCTGCAATTCAGGATGTGGACAGTGGCAAATTTTTCCATGGATTGTGAGAGTCGTACCTGTGTTTGGCTGATCTGGACAGGGGAGCAGCGCTGTAGGAAATACTAGGGAGTGATTGAAGTAGGACCTACTTCAGTTGGACAACCTACTTAGTAGGTTGTCCAACTGAGCACCTAAACTTATGGTAGTTGGGCTCAAAGAGGATCTCATCATAGCAGACTTAGGGAGCAGCCCAACTCCCTTCTATTCACCAGCCAGCTATGTCTAAAGGCACAATCCTATCAAGTTTATACAGAAAAAAAGGCCTACAACTCCCAGCATGCGCTGGCTGGGGCATGCTAGGAGTTGTAGGCCTTTTTTCTGTCTAAACTTACATAGGATTGCACCCTAGGTAGCTTTGCTGCAAAATGTTTTCTCTATCCTGAATCTATAAGAACAAAGTGGGTCTGAATGATCCGAAACCCCGACTCTTAAAGGATGTTCCTCTTCTGTAGGATGAATTCATATCCTTTATATAAAGTAATTCTCCCACCTTGTTGGTAGCAGTTATTTAAAATATTTATGTACTTTCTTCTAGGATGTTTTAAGCTAGCTCCAGATTACAAAAATAATTAACAGAATCCTCCATACTAAAAACAAACACATAATAAAGTTAATAGCAGTGGCATTGCTGTTCCTAATTAACATTAGCACAGTTACAGAAGGCCGCCGTGCTGGTGGCGGCTCTCAGAGTGGAATTACCATTCTGAACAAATGGGATTTGCATCGTAGTAACATCACACCGCATGCTGCTTTCTGCCAGCTCATAAGTGGACTTGTCAAGTTGGGTAGAAGGGAGTAGTTTGAAATACCAATTTACTTGGCTCACGCGTGACTTGGTGTGCGACACGCTGCTACCATTTCTGCTGAGAGGCTGTTTACTCCCAATAGTGAGCTTTGCTTGTAGAAAGGGTTGACCTAGAACTTCTTCCCTACAGTTGCAAATTCATTGTAGTGCAAAAGCCTGCAGTTATGTGCCTGCAGTTATTTGCCACCTCTCTCTTGGAAGCGGCAAGGAGTGGGGGGGGGGGGGGGGAAGCCAGGGTTGCAAGAAATCATGATTCCACCCCCCCAATAGAAAAGAATTGATTTTTTTTATTTAATCAATTTCCCCAATTATTTTTTTTAGTAAAATTAATTTCAAAGTTTCAGGCAACCACTACAGATGGACACTACATCCATATGTAATGAGGGTCTCCTCTTTATCAAGTTCTTTCCTCATATATATATATATATTTTTTTACGTTACCAGTATTATCAGTTACTAGGGCTACCTACACGACAGGGTTGCAAAAAATCATGATATTTTTTTTGCCGAAAAAAATAATAATAAAAAAATAATCACGATTTTTTGCAAAAAAAAAATATATAGAAAAAAATTATTTTTATTGATGATTCATTGCAACCCTGGGGGAAACAGAAGCCCAGCAGCAAATCCTTTGGCTCGATCGCGGTTCTCGGTGGCTTCTCATGCAGGACTCTGTGGTGCTGTGATACATAGGCTGATGTGGCTCTCTGCTGTGCTCCCATTACAGGTTTTGTGTTGTTTCTTTGCCTGGGGATCTTGACCATGCTCAGGCCAAATATGTACTTCATGGCCCCTCTTCAGGAAAAGGTGGTGTTTGGGATGTTTTTCCTTGGAGCGGTGCTGTGTCTCAGCTTTTCCTGGCTTTTCCATACCGTCTATTGTCATTCAGAAAAGGTGTCCCGGACATTTTCCAAGTAAGTTAACTGGCAAGAAGCAACTCTTGTTCAAAAGACGGTTTGCACGGGTGACCTCTCGTTTCTTAACATCACATAGCAATCACGGATTTAATATGTTACTAATAGTGAAGTCCATGTCGGTTGTCTAAGTACAGAATCGCCTACTGAGGCTTTTTATAGGGCAGCGGTTAACGGAAGTAATTAATTTTAGCTGCTATGCCTGCCAAATGTTTTCTGGCGATGGTCTGCTAGTTTCTTGGTCAAGAAAGCAAACTTATTTTGACACTTCAATTTGTTTCCCTTTGAAATGTGGCAATTGATTTTTTTTTTTTTAAAGCATACCTAGTTGGGTAGAAATCCTGAAGCAGGGTAGGGATGGGAAACTGTAAAGAATACTCTTGTCCTCCTCAACTACCCTGTGGTTTTGTAGCTCTTGCACATGCTGCAGTACTAACCTTTAAAGCTTTTTTGCATACATGAGGCTGAAATATCCTTAAAAAAAATAATAATAATAATTCTTCAATCTGGCATTGAAAGCAAGGTTCTGCAATATACTGCTCAATCAATCAGTCAAATTTATTCCAGTCAGTAGGCCCCAAAATAAACGAAACATACAGTACACCAGGATCTCAAAGCAAGCAGATACAGAGTATAACATAAACACAATTATATAGCATTCTAGTAATCACAAGTTGGTCCCATCCAGTTTCAAATAGCAAGTTGTGTTCTTGTGAGTTGTACTCTTATTCTCACTGCCACAGATAGAAATTTAGCTACTATCAGCGACACTCTTGGAATTTTGTCTTCCATCAGATATTTAATAAGAAGACCTTCCTGATAGCTTGGTCAGTAAGGGGCCAGTCGTATGCTGCCTAACTCCAACGTAGAAGTTACAGAACAGAAGGACACATTCTATGGATTCCACCTCCTGATTATTACAAGGGCATGCCCTTGAAGGAAGAGGGTTGCCTGCACACCTGCCCCAACGGATTTGGGATGGAAGAACATTCAATCTGGTCAGAGTAAAAGCTCTGCAATATTTAGCAACGTGCAGAGTCCCAACATAGGGAGCTAGCTAGAAAGGGCCATCATAGGAGATACCCAAAGAGCAAGGTGGACATGAACGAGCCAGAGGTTCTGGAGAAGCAATGTCCCAGAGTCTTTGTTTTATGAAGGCAGATGCATTCTTGTAACCCATTTGAAGGCGTAAGATGGGTGAGAGCCCAATACCAGCAGCTTTTTGGGCAACAGACTTTGTCCACAATACTGCACAATCCCAGACATGCAGATAAAACTCCCATCCCTGCCGCTGCTTCTGCTCATGAGCCCAAAGGCAAATTTTAACATTGAATTTGAGCATCATCATAGCAGGTATATGACCTTCTTCTCCTACTTAAATCTAGGCATTTGTACAGGAGTCAAATCTGTAACGGCTGTTCTAATAGGATTCTCATAGGATCATAGAGTTGGAAGGAGCCTACAAGGCCATCGAGTCCAACCCTCTGCTCATTGCAGGAAACTAGAGGAGGGGTCCTCCCATCCAAGTCATAACCAGGCCTGACCCTGCTTAGCTTTCCACGCTCAGACAAGCTGAGCCAGCGTGAGACACAGGCCTGTAAATGGTGCCTCTTTTGCTGAGGGTTTGGCCCCTCTCTCAAAACAAACTTTTAACAGTTCAGAATGCATCACGTGCCTCTCCCTTCATTCTGAGTCCCCTGCCTCTCTTTGGTTTTTGCTTCCTAGGTTGGATTATTCTGGAATAGCTCTGCTGATCATGGGGAGCTTTGTCCCATGGTTGTACTACTCTTTCTACTGCTCACCGCAGCCTCGACTTATCTACCTCTCCATCGTGTGTGTGCTGGGTATCTCAGCAATCATTGTTGCACAGTGGGACCGATTTGCAACACCTAAGCACAGGCAAACAAGAGCAGGTAAGGCAGCTTTCCACTGACGATGTGAAATCACGACCGTAATGCTTAGGGATTAATAATGTAAACTAGGTCAGACAAGTTGTGGAGGGCGAAACTCATTTTGGAAAGAAAAATGCTCCAACTATGAAATGCTTTTGGTTCCCCTGGAGTGAAAACTGCTGAGTGATGGGCTCACATTTCTGTAGAAGGGATTGCAGAAGGTGTCAAACTTGGGATTTTCTAAAAAGGAGAAGGCATGATCAATCTGACCAAGTCCACCTGATGGGCCACTTGAGAAAACAAGCTAGCTTAAGTGGTTTATGATGCAAATCTTTGCACCTGGAGTGGAATAAACGTGAGCTGCAGTTTGGTCTCCATAGCCACCGTTTTTATTTATTTAATTTATTTTATTATATTTGTTAATCGCCCATCTGGCCGGTCACCCATTGCAGTCTTGACTCATGTTCTCAGATTTCGAGCCTAAAAGACCCACACGCAACAGTGGCTAACGGCGCAATCCTATGCAAGTCTAGACAGAAAGAAAGGCTTTCAACGCCCAGCGTGCCTGGTTGGGGGGGGGGTATGCTGTGAGTTATACACTTTTTTTTCTGTCTAGATTTGCATAGGATTGTGCCTTAAGATGCTAACGCTGTGGGAGCCTCACGTGTCTCCCCACAATAGGATACCTTTGCTCCACTTTTTGTTCCTCTCTGTCACACACGTACACATTCACAAGCTGTGTGTGTTTGTGGGATAACCTGGATCTAGAAACATTGTTCTCTGAGTAAAGGTTTCCTGGGACTGCAGTTTCTCCCAAAAGTGCCTCCAAGAAGGTCAACCGGTATTACTTTTTTTCCGTGAAGGAAGCTGCCTCTGCCATCCCATCTGCGGTGGGGATGGCTCGTGTATGCCAGGTAAGCTTCACTTCTGAATGCTGACTGGGATCATAGAATCATAGAAGAGTAGAGTTGGAAGGAGCCTACAAGGCCATCGAGTCCAACCCCCTGCTCAATGCAGGAATCCAGGTCAAAGCATCTCTGACAGATGTCTGTCCAGCCGCACCTTGAATGCCTCCAGACTGGGAGAGCCCACCACCTCCCTAGGTAGTTGATTCCATTGTCTTATTGCTCTGACAGTCAGGAAATTTTTCCTGATGTTTAGGTGGAATCTAGGTTCCTGTAACTTGAGCCCATTATTCCGTGTCCTGCAAACTGGGATGATCAAGAAGAGATCCTGGCCCTCCTCTGTGTGACATCCCTTCAAATACTGGAAGAGTGCGATCATATCTCCCCTCAGTCTCCTCTTCTGAAGGCTAAACATGCCCAGTTCTTTCAGTCTCTCCTCATAGGGCCTTGTTTCCAGTCCCTTTATCATCCTTGTTGCCCTCCTCTGAACCCTCTCCAGTTTGTCTATGTCCTTCTTAAAGTGTGGTGCCCAGAACTGGACGCAGTACTCAAGATGAGGCCTAACCAGTGCCGAGTAAAGGGGAATTATCACTTCCCGCGATTTGGAAGCTATACTTCTATTAATACAGCCCAAAATTGCATTTGCCTTCTTTGCAGCCACGTCGCATTGCTGGCTCATATCTCTGTTCCTTTCCTAGGGGTGTTCCTTGGACTGGGCCTGAGCGGTGTTGTGCCCACCATGCATTTCACCATAGCGGAAGGGTTTGTAAAAGCCACGACGGTCGGCCAGATGGGCTGGTTTTTCCTCATGGCTGTGATGTACATAACAGGAGCCGGGCTGTACGCGGCCCGCATTCCAGAGCGCTTCTTTCCCGGCAAGTTCGATATCTGGGTAAGTGTGACCGCTGGCCGGGACTGTCATCTGCTGTGGTCGTTGTGACAGTTTGACGGGTGCCTAGTCATCGTCAGTACGTGTGGGATTGTAGAAGCAGCACCCTGCCCTCCAAGGGTGGGTTTGTGCCGGGAGCTGCTTCGGCACTTAGGACGTGCTCTGCTCTGCTTGAGAGTCACGTCGTAAGTTACAGTTTTAGTAGGTACACATTCTGCTGATCTAGAATACCTGTAATGCAGTGCTTCTCAATTATTTTCTGTCATGCCCCCCCTAGGAAGAAGAAAACATTTCGCGCCCCCCGCGCGACTGTAAATAGTATCATTTGTCTATAAAATTGTTATAAGTACACCTCTGCATAACACTGTATCCTTATTAACGTATAAGAGAATAAAAAAGAAAGAAATGTGGATCAATTTACAACAAAGAATAGCTTTATTAACTGTAGCAGAAAAGATTTAAAGGAGCACAGGATTTAAAGGAACACAATATTAAAAAAAACTTTTAACTGAGGTCAAACGAGCCCCCCTTTACGGAGCCTCGCGCCCCCCCTGGGGGGCCCGCCCCACTATTTGAGAAGCACTGCTGTAATGCAAGAGGCGGATACGTGTTTTTCCCCCAGAGGGGGAACGCCACAAAAACACAGTGCTGAGCCGTGACTGGCGCTCACTGCAGCATGTTTTTTACAGTGTGGACCCAGCGAACTAAACGTGCATGTTTTTCAAGCTGCATATTCACCGTGGCGGCCTGCCAGATCCGTGATGTGTAAAGGGGCGCCGGGGCAGTAGGCAGCAGGAGCTGTTACTGAGTTGCAGCAACCGTGAACTGGGTCTTGAGAGCCTCTGAGCAGGCTGTTTCGCTGCCTTTGTTGCTTAAATGCTGCTGATGGGCTATTCTATTCCTCGTGATCATCGCCCGTCTGCTCTGAATGCTAGTCTAGAGCAATGTCCTCCTAACATCAAAAAAGCAGGCAAGATGCCGTTACTGGTCCAAACATCTCTTGGTTTCCATCGCCCTGTTCCACATGTGTGCCTCCGTTGCTTGCAGATGTTAATTGCTGCCCTTTCCAGCGTGCAAAGAATTCGGCGTGGCTGTGGTTGACGTTCCTGTCTGTGCCTGCAAAGGCAGCACAGGGAAACTGGCCTGCCTCACTAAGAATCCTGCTGGCACTAATTGCCAAAGCAATGCAGGTGTTCTCTGTGGCCATATTGTGGCCATCGAGAACATCTGGATGAGAATCTTTCATCTCTGGCGCATGTTCAGTGTGACCCAGATTGCTGCCGGGTGATCTGACAAGTGGGATCAATCTACAGCGCTTGTATCTTCCCTGGAGCTTTGTTCGGGGCGAGTCAAGGGAAAAAATCATGAAGACCACTATGAGTATCTCTCTTAATACAGTGATTTCAAATGGTATCTGTAACCCCCGCTAGATATGCTAAAAAGATAGTAGGACACTAAGAGAAGGTGTCACACTTGGACAGGAAGTTGGAACTGTATCAGATTGATGTCGACAAGCTTTCCTTCGTAAATCCTCTTAGTAAACTGCTGGTCATCTCACTGGGCAGGAGACGCCGCCCCAGTTTTTAAATACACATTTGTGCTTTTAACCTTTGCTTTTAAAGGGCAGTGGATTTCTGCTGATCATAGCTGACCAGCGGAAGCCTCCCCGTCACAAGAACAGCTGCCGTGATCATTTTCTCGCCTTTAATGCTCTTCTTGCATTTCCACAGTTCCAGTCGCATCAGATCTTTCATGTGCTCGTGGTGGCTGCGGCCTTTGTCCATTTCTACGGCGTCTCCAATTTGCAGGAATTCCGTTACGGACTTGAAGGAGGATGTACTGATGACTCACTTCTCTGAGAACTGCTGAAGATTTTAGTACAAGCTTCCCAAGTGCTTCTAGAGTGACTTCTTGGGCTGAAATCAAAAGAAGACTCTGAACATTTTTTTTTTTTTTTAAAGAAACTTTGAAAAGTTGGCAACGGCCATTCCTGGCTTCTCTCGGGAGGACTGGCCAGGTTTGCAGGGTGGGTGGATTGCCGACGGTGTCGACTGGGCAGAAGTGCCTCTAGCAGCTAGCCCCTCCTTGACAAACAAGTTGAGTTCGCAGGAATTACATTGGAAAACTTTGGCCGTTGGAGAAATTCTGGCACCTGGCAAAAAAGGAAAGGGGCCGGTTACCTGCTCTTTGATGCTGCAAACATACCCCATGCTTGAAGAGACTCTCTCTGTGTCTGTCCCATCAAATACCGCCATTTCCCCTTCCTATCTGTCGCAGACGTTGTGTTGGTCTGGTTAGGGCATTAGCAGCTCATAGCAGGGATGCTCAAAGGAGGATACACTGGGCCATTTCACTCAAGTTTTGTCTTTCTTGACAAAGTAATGTATGCCTAAAATGAGAGTATTTAATATTTAATATTAAGCTTTAAAAAAAAAAAAAAGGCGCTATCCCTCCAGCATACTGTTACTGGAGAGCTGTTCATGGTATTTTAGGTGGGGTGCTATTTAGGAGACTGTAGAGCTGTTGTCACTTTTATGTCAAGTTGACTGAAATAAAAAGGTCTGAAGCTGTTCCTGCTGGGTAGTTCAGGGGGATCAGTTTAGATGCTGTCAGGTCTCTTGCTTCCCCTGGAAGGCTTTGTTGGACTCCCTCCCAGTCCAAAGCATCCCATAGTGCCTGCAGGCGTGGCGCTTGAGATTTTTTTTGTGCACCGCTCGCTGGACAGGTGCGTTGCTACTGCCAGTATCCCTGTTCTCTTCTCCACGGCTGCAATCCGGCCCAGGGAAATGTCCAGGTTTTCTAAGGCAGCCCCTTCGCACTGCATCGCAAACTGTTTTTTTTTGAAGCTTGAGTTTAAAAAGCAGCTTGCTCTGTCAAATGTAATGGTAATGGAAGGTGGGGAAGAAAGACGAGGGCCTTGTACATGCAGAATCGGTTTCCTGTTTCTCAGCATTCTGGGAACCCTGTGTAAGAGTTGGTGAATTCCCTCTCGTTGCTTTCCTTTCCAGCAAATACGATGAGTGGGAATCTCTCACTGAAAACAAACTGCTGTTCGTTACATCTGTGGTGACGAAGGCGAGGCTTGCCTGCTTTGCAAGGCCTAGGCGGCAGGGAAGATGCTAGCAGAGCTCAGACCAGCAAGTTTGTATGCGTGTCTTGACTTGGTCATAAGTTTTGCCTGCTCCACTTTTCTATACGCTTGAGTCTGGTTGATTCTCGGTGTGGATGGTCATTGGAGAAACCTCCCGAGATTACCTTTTTTTACACGCCTTTTGATTCCTTACAACCTGGTGCCCTGCAGATGTGTTGAACTCCACTTCCCATCATCCCCAATGGCCACAGTTGCTGGGGGTGATGGGAGTTATAGTCCCACACATCTGGAGAGCGCCAGGTTAGGGAAAGGCCTCACTAGGGGTTCTCACTGAAGTCCGCACCCTCCCCTTCTCTCAGGCATGCAGCCAAGAGTAAACATTGCTAGTTGCCTCTTGTTTTTGGCCAGCCGCTCGTGGAGAAGGTTCAGTATTAAGCTATACGTAGGGGAGGCCCCCTCCGGAACAAAGGAAAGCTGCCCCCTGTCAGTTGCTGTTTCTGCTGCTTTTCCTTCTCCCACTACTTAGTCTCTTGTTCCGTGAACTGCTCGGAACTTCCTGGCCGACTTCCCGACTGGACCAATGTGAGACTGGAGCCCTCCTCTGACTCGAGCGCTCCCGGCTCAGACCAGGTGTCCAAGGTGGCGGACGTTAGTGCTAACACGTTCTGCTTACTGCCTGTGCCTGCTGTCCTGTTCTTTGCTTGAACACCCCTTCCACTTCTGTTTCAGCCTCAACTTAGCTGTGTGTGTGTGTGTGTGAGAGAGAGAGAGAGAGAACGTGTGCACCATATTGAGCACTGTGTATTCCATAGTCCGGGTTAGTTCAAGGAGCTCAGGCACTGGGTGCTGCCCGGATGAATGCCTCGGTTAAGAGTAGGATGGTGAGTCCGACCCTGACCTGTGGCTACTTGAGGCAAGAACCAGTCTTTCATCCTCAGCCCTTTCCATGTAAGAATGAGGGCGTCTCTCATCATGGCCTTGCCAGCACTTGGTGTTGTTGGAACAGTGGCAGACGTGGGCCGTGGGTTGCTGCCCCGAGAAGATTGCTCGCCTGCCCGCCAGGCCTAGCAGCTCTTCGCCAGAGAGAGGGAAACCGAGGAAACGTTTCCTTTCAAAGGGGAAGGTGCTTATCCCAAATCCTTATTCTGCGTTCTGTCAAATTCATTGAAAATGCTTGACCAGGGTGTTTTAAGTGCGTAGGAAATTAAGGATCTGTATTATGCAACACAGCTTGTCACGTACCCCTACCCACCAGTGGCTTTGAAAGGTTAATATTGTCTGTCTTCTACTTTTTGTACTAGGAGGTTCTAGAAGACTGGCTCTTCGGGCCAACTTTTTTGTAAAGGCCTCGGTCTCCTCTGCCCCGGATCCTGGCCAGCCCAGGGAAAAGGAACAAAATGAGCTGATGTGATCTACCTCAAGTGTACCCAAAACATATCGACTCGTTGATCCTTCAACAAAAGCTTTAAAAAGGAGGTTCCTTATATACAGCCCTCCCCAACCTGGCGCCCTCCAGACGTGTTGGGCCGGAACTCCCCATCATCCCCAGCCAGCAAGATCGAGGGGTGTGCTGGCTGGGAATGATGGGAGTTGCAGTCCCAACACATCTGGAAGGTGCCAGGTTGGGGAAGGCTGCCCTGTCCACCAAGCCACATGGTTTCCTTCTGATAATGGCTGTATCCCAGGCAAAACAGTCCTGAGCGTTCTGTAGGGAGCCCTGTTAAGACTTACGACCCACCTCTGAGAAGGAACTTATCGACTGGATGGATTTAATCGGGTCATTGGATCTGGGTGCTTGCTCCATTCACTCATAATTCCACAGGAATTAACGTGCTGTTCCCACCTCTTGCCCTCTTCCATCTGCCATCTTGGGATCACTGAAAGTACAAAAAGAGGCTCTTCTCCCGTCCGTCCCCCACTCCCCGTGAATCCCATCCTGCAAGCTTATGGTGCACTTGGGCGTGGCTAGGATCAAGTGTGTTACATGGATGCATCCACTCCCGTAAAGAATCACCTGGATGCATCCACTGTTAGATGTCATTACAGCTCATCGGCTTGAAGTTCATCTTCCGTCAGGGTGGTGGTTTTCCTCCCCTGCCAATCAGGGCTCCGTTGTTGATAACTTTTCTTTTTAGGATTGAAACCTACTTTTCAAAATCGTAAGCATTGTGGCTTTGTTTCAGTGCTTCTAGAACACCCTTCTCCTACCCGGTGCGCGCCCTTCCTGTGTGTTGGACTACAGCTCCCATCATTTTTCAGCCAGGATGGCTGTGCTGGCTGAATGTGATGGGGCTTGTAGTCCCAGTGCAAAGGGGAGGTTGCGGGAGGGTGTTCTAGCGACAGGATGGAGTGAACCATGCAAGACGAATTGGAGTAGGCCAGTGTTTCTCAACCTTGGGTCCCCAGATGTTTTTGGCCTACAACTCCCAGCATGCCCCAGCCAGCATAGCTGGCTGGGGCATGCTGGGAGTTGTAGGCCAAAAACATCTGGGGACCCAAGGTTGAGAAACACTGGAGTAGGCTAAGGGAGAAGGTGGATATTGTACAAGGACAAGCAGCCCAGCCTTAAACTTGGAATTGGTGTGAGCACAGTGATTTGAGGTGGAGAAGTTAACTTTAATCTCCTCTGTGAAGTTCAAAAATCCTTGCCTTGCCACTTAAGGAAAAATAGGACATTATCAGTGGTGAGAAATTCTCAATTTGTGAGCAAAATGCTTGTGTCTTAAATTTGCAACGACGAAGAAAATCTTGATACAGACTTCTGTGAGTGAGTGTGGACAAGACGGTTATGCAGGAGTGCGGAACATCAGGCCCGGGGTCAAAGTCTGGCCCGCTGGCGTTCCACAGAAGGCCACGTCACCTTCCCCTGACTCTACTTCTTTCTCCACACCACTGGGGGACATCCTTTGGCGGCTTGCTGACTTTTGTACCACCATCCCCATTCTAAAAGAAATGCATCTCCTAAGGCAGTGTTCTCCAACCTTGACGTAGCTGGCTGGGGCATGCTGGGAGTTGTAGGCCAAAAACATCTGGGGACCCGAGGCTGGAGAACATTGTCCTAAGGCTGAGTTACTGGCAGCAAGGGCTTTAAGCTAAAATACGCTGGTATTTTGGCCCCGCCCCTTTTCCCTTGGCCCCTCCCACCACTGGAACATGGCCCCAGAGAGCATCTCTAGGATGGCATTTGGCCCTCGGGCTGAAGGTTCTGCACTCCTGGTGTGATGTATACACCATCTTTTATGGTTGGGGGCAGGGGAGCAGCACTCCTGAGAGGAATTATTTTACATGCTTCAGCGCAAGCAATCTACAGTACAAACGGTGTGTGTGTGTGTGTGTGTGTGTGTGTGTGTTAACTGCAGGAACAAGATAATGGCAGACGTCTGTTAAGATCAGCCAATCTAAAACTAGAATGTACTAGAGCTCTATAACAGTAGTCCATCTTTAATTTATGATGAAGAAACCAGCACTTTTGCAGCAAGCTGTAAAACACTCTGGTATGTAGCTAGATTTTATTGTGCAAAACACTTGTACTAGGCTATGTGAATGTTCTGACGGGCACAAAATGATGTGAGAGTGAAACGGAACTTGACAGTCTATTTGTGGGTAAATGAAAGTATTTGCAAATGTTAACCTGGTGATACAAGATTCCTAAGCTTTTTTAAAAGGAGGAAATGGGGTTTAAAGACTGAATTTAGAGGGCAAACATGTGGCAGGTGGAAGTATGTAACTGATTTGATAGCAGTAGAGAACTAATGAAAGCGCAACTAAAGAAATCTGAAACGTGGATAGTTGGAACAAAAAATTTAATATAGATCTATTATTGCAGAGAGACTATAGTTGGAATAATGGTATAGATCTATTACTTAGATGTAAATGTTCAAATAAAAGAGCAGATGTATTCAATATATTTCTTTTTTGTGGGGGGAGAATAATGATGTATTCATAACAATGAACATTTTGTTCAGTTTGTAAACTAGGGAAGATTTTAAGATGTTTATCAGCAATAAACATTTTTAAATTAGTAGATCTTGATGAAGACTACACAAGTTCTAAAGACTTGTCTGAGACTTTTCCTCACACGCTTACTATGTCCTGCATCTGTGTTACGACGACTGTAGCAGCGACCGTCACTTGACCAGGATCCAATCTCTCCCAACACAGATGTGCCAGATGTTAAACTCAGAATCACCCCTGTGACCCAATATCAACTTCTATACCCCTCTCCTACTTCCTTGCACTGCATCCCAGCCTCCCTGCCCTGGTGCCCTCTAGATGTGCTGGACTGCAACTCCCATCATCCTCAGCCAGCCAGAGGTGGAGGAAGGCTACTCTATCCCAGCGGGCTTCATGTATACCTCAGAAATGATCCTGGTTGCTCAAGCTCTCCCCTCTATGCTAATTAAACAGCTTGTGACTCAAGTTGTAGTGATTGATCATCGCTACATCTCATCAATAGGCTGGTGTATTTAGCTGCATTGTAAAAAAAACCACAAAAAACTTATCCTATGAGTTCTCTTGTAGGTGGGATGGTTCTTGAATTCCATTGTGCTTTTGTTGTCTTGCAGAGATGCTTGATATGCCAACAGCACAATGGGATTCAGTAATAGAGTTGCCTACAAGAGACCTCTTCTTGAGATAAGCTTTTTTTCTTTTACAAAGCAGCTTGCTCCACTAAATACACCAGCCTACTGATGACATTCTTTTGACTTCTCCATGCACTTCAGGCTGCTTCTGGTGGGTTTCTATAACTAACTGCTTCTCTGCACAGCGGAGACTAGGCCGGACATTGGTTTGACAGTGGCTTTCTAGATGAAGGAACATTGAATCATGGGACTTTTTCACTGTCATCTGGAGTGGTACGGCTACAGTGAGGAATGCCCAGGACTCAATGTTCCTTCCCCTGGAACAGTGTTCAACCTTGGATGCTGGCTGGGGCATGCTGGGAGTTGTAGGCCAAAACATCTGGGGACCCAAGGTTGGAGAACACTGTTCTAGAAAACCAGTCAAAGAAGGGTTCCAGCCTAGTCTCATCTGTGCGGAGAAGTAGCTAGTTATAGGAGCCTCACCACCACCAGTCTGAAGTGGCATGGCCCAGACAGGTTGATCACCCCAGAAGCAGGAGGAAGGGACATGCCAAAGCTGATTCACTTTTGTCTATATGGACTAGTTTATATAACTTGTATGAGAATTGGCCTCTTAAGATGGGATAATGAAAGACCGGTGCTACTAGGGGGCAGTAAATTAATGTTAGCTTTGCAAAGGAATCCTGCAAATATTGCACTCTGTTTTCTTGGAACTAGGACATGTGTAAATATGATTTCTGTTCTTTTTGGTTTCAAGCCTCCCAACAAATCCTCTTATCATTGACCCAACCTATTGAGCCTTTCATCTTGTAGGTGCAGTTAGTGCTCCATTCACATATTTAGGTCAAAGACATAGTACATCTATAGTCTCTGCACAATGTAGCACAGCAGTTCAGAGCATCTTACAATGCCAGGTGTCAACTACTCCTCCTAATCAAGTTTGTTCAGTTCAGTTTTGCAAGCATACTTAATTGCAAAACAGGATTTTCATTTAAGTAAATGTGATCATTTCCTGTCAGCTAAAAGCGCTGTGAATGTAATGTATTGCTAATTCATTCTCAGGTGTGGAACGTCCATTCAAAAGAACTGTTGTAAATACAGAATCTGTGTGACTATTGTCTAGGATTTGTATTGGGGGGGATCGCTGGTTTGCTCTGCAAGTTTGAGTAGTCTTTACATGGGCTAATTGCACTACCAGATTGTCAGCATCCACGCTTACATTATTATGTAAAGCAAAAAACAAAACAAAACCATGGTTAACCATCACCATAGCTTAGTGTTATGTGTGAACGCAGCCAATAAGGTCTGGCATTAAAACCTGAGCAGCTTTCCAGCGTAGGAGGCCGAAGGGAGCCAATTTGAACTCTTGGATACATTTCAAGGAGAAGAAAGGGTGTCTGCATGGACTCTATATACCGTAGTTTCACCCTAAAAATATTCAGATGTTAACCCTGAAACAATGTAATGATTTTTCTTAAGAGTTCAGCTGAACACTTGTACGTGGTATTAAAGATGGCGCTATAGGAAAACAGGCACTCCATATTCACTTGGTGGTCCTAATTCCAACTGTCTGGCACAGAACAGAAAGCAGCCTACCTCCGTTGCCATGTTACTTGCACTGTCCTTTAAGGCAGCGTTCTCCAATCTGATGCCCTCCAAATGTGTTGGACTACAATGCCCAGCAATCCTGACCATTGGCCCCTGCTGGCTGGGGCTGCCGGGAGTTGTAGTCCAGGATTCTGGAAAGCATCTGGTCAGGGAAGCTTGGGTTAACCTAACAGTAGGCTGCCTTCCATATTCTGCTCTCGCAGATTAAGCTACAGGTTATTGACACGCACTCAACTGGTCATCGGGCAAGCAAGCCTTTGCAAATGAAAGATCCTTTTCTCGTTCAGGCTGTTGATGTGCCAAAACTGATCGGCGCGCATGTTTTGAGGCCGCTTTCCCAAACCCGGGGCCTTCCAGATGTGTTGACTACAGCCCCCACAATCCCCGTTGGCCATGCTGGCTGGGGTTTGTGGAGGCTGTAGTCAACACATCTGGAAGGCCCCCGGGTTCAGGAAGGCTCTTTTAAGACCGTGTAAAGCTGTTTGATCAGAATGAGGTCCAGCGTAGTCCTGCATCCTGTGAGGCCAACTCGTCCATTTTCAAGGCATCTAAGATAGTAATTTGTGCCATGTGTTCTAATGAAATCCATTAAATCAATTGATTATGCATCATGTACGTACTTCCTTTTGTCTGCCCAGGATAGACTGTTAGCCAATTTGACTGGAGGATCGTGACTCCAGTAACCTCTTACGAAGGAGCGAGCCCTGTCTGCTTCATGCATACTTTTATAATCCCCTGTTGTGTCGTCCGCTTAGTTGTCTTTGGTTGGTTGGTTGGCTTGTTTGTTTTTAAACTAAGAGCTTCCAGCATTTTAGCCTTTCCTTACTGCAGTTACTCTTTCCTGCCCGGTTTCTAGCTCTGCGATATCCTTTTGGAGACGGGGTGACCAGAACTCTTAAAACAGCGTGCCAGATGTGGCTGCACCAAAGATTTGCACTAGCCAGATTTGATGGGGCATGCCGCCCACTCCGACCCCATCTTGTCCAAGGACCACTGCCCCATGTTGCTTTCTGCTGGATTTAGGAGGGGAGTGGGCTCTAAAGCCACCCTGACCCTTTCCCTCCTGGTCTCTCCTGGCCTTCAGCTGCTGGGAGATAGATCAGAGCTGTTTCCTCCTTAGCAGCTGCCCGCCCCGCCAATCCCAGCTTTCAGTCCAATGCAGCATGCTGTGAGAGCGTCTCAGCTCCTTGTGAGAGATCCGGTGCCTCCCACTTTTCCCAGCAATCCCTCCCGGGCAGCTTTCACCAGCGGCTAGGGCGTTAGCTGCACTGCAGCCTTCACTGGGGCTGTCCAGAGATCGCGGCATCCCCTGGGTTCTCTCCATTCGGTTTCCATTACGCGACATCCACTTTGACTCGGAGGCTTCCAACATCTGTGTATAAACACCTACACATGGGGGTCTCTCTACAAACCAGGGATGTTGAAGAGTCCTTGGTCTCGAGTCACGAGTCGAGTCACGAGTCTTTGGACTCGAGTCCGAGTCCTTGGTCCAAAATGGTGACTCACGAGTCATGAGTCACTCCCAAAGCTGACTCCACGAGTCCCTATTAAAATCAATGGGGGGTTTTCCCAACAAAATAAGGCTACTTCACACTCAGAGCAGCCACACAGAGTAATCTCAGGTCCTTCCTCTGCCTCTCCCAAGTATGCAACACATCAATCAAAATAAATCTTGACACACTGTTGGGGCTGCACTCCTGGTAGCCGTCCATAGTGGCCGAGCAGCGGCACACCTCGCTTCCATGCGCTCTTCGCCGGCAATCACGCTCCTCTCCACTCCTTCTGGCACAGCCCAGGGATGTTGAAGAGTCCTTGGTCTCAAGTCCCGAGTCGAGTCTCGAGTCCCATTAAAAATATTAGGACTCGAGTCCGGGTCGAGTCAGAGGGGGGACTCAGTCCGACTCACGAGTCGAGTCCTCGAGTCCGAGTCCCCATCCCTGCTACAAACGTCTCTGGCATGTGCATTTCCCCGCACAGCCTGTGGCCAGCTATCATGTTCTACCTATTACTACATTTATATCCCACCTTTTTTTCCCCTCTT
Source organism: Shinisaurus crocodilurus (assembly GCA_021292165.1). Classification (NCBI taxonomy): domain Eukaryota; kingdom Metazoa; phylum Chordata; class Lepidosauria; order Squamata; family Shinisauridae; genus Shinisaurus; species Shinisaurus crocodilurus. Next base: position 42,495 of record JAHFWL010001044.1, read on the forward strand.
GCCAGGATCCCAAGGTGATTTACATGGTCCTCCTCTCCATTTTATCGCCACAACAACCCTGTGAGGTAGGATAGGCTGAGAGTCAGTGACTGGCCCAAAGTCACCCAGGGAGCTTCGTGACCGAGCGAGGACTAGAACCCGGATCTCCCGAGTCCCAGACCAACACTCTCACCACTACGCCACCCTATCACACCCGTTGCCGAGTTCTGTCCCTCTTTGGACACACGGGAACATTTTCACCTTTGTCCCCTAGAGATGATTCATCCGGAGCTGGATGTTCCCTAGCTCTTATCGGATTTCCTCCAGGAGTCCGTTCAAAAGTTGCTCTGCAGTATTTTTGATATTAAGTGCCAACAGTGGGAGCCCATTTCTGTTCAAGTGGAGGGCAGTGGTGCGATCAGCACTGGCCTTTGGCACAGAAGTCTGGGGCCTCGTAGCCCATAGCAAGCAGAGGGGTGGGGAGCAATGAAACATCTTGGTTCTCTGCTACCCTGCCCTCTGATTGCGCCTAGGGGGTGGTCAGCGGGCTGCTGATCTCTCAACAAAACTGCTACCTAGACTTGTCTTGGAAGCAGGGGGGGGGGCGGGGGGGTCTTCATGCAATCCTAGCCCCAGCTCCAAACAGAGGTTATGCAGAGAGAAAATGGAGCTGTTCCCTTCCTACCTCCTCTCAGAATGTCCAGCTGGGAGAGGAAATGTATAGGGACTAACCCTGTCTCACTCCACTCTCCTAGCTTTGCTGCTGCAGCCGTAAGTAAGCAGCTTCTACAAGGAAGAGGTGAGAAATGCAAATACTGGGTGTTTTCCTCTGCCCCCCCCCTCAAGTTTGCTTTTAACCCAGACAGGCAGTTTATGGCCATTTATTCAGAGGAGCCAGTGTTAGTGTTGGACTGGGACTCGGGAGACCAGGGTTCTAGTCCCCGCTCGGCCACGAAGCTCACTGGGTGACTTTCAGCCAGTCACTGACTCTCAGCCTAACCTACCTCACAGGGTTGTTGTGAGGGTAAAATGGAGAGGAGGAGGACCATGCATGCCACCTTGGGATCCTTGCAAGAGGAAAAAAGGTGGAATATAAATGTAATGATAAATATAAATCCCACAAGCTGAAGCTGCTGCTTCTCAGTCTGAACTAGCCTGCCTGCAGATATTCTTAACCCCCGCCCTTCAGGGCACACTTCCCTCACAAGGTGGCTTGCAAGTATATAAAGCACATGAAATTACAGATTAAAAAACCTTGTATCACAAATACCGACAATCCTGGTGTAAATTGGTACATATCCCTACTATGTGGGATATTCTACTTTTTTAAAAAAAAATTGAATTCATTTAAAAAAAATGAAATCCAGATGTTTCATGGCAATAAGTATCAGAATCCTGATGGAAATATGACAGCATAGAGGGCATCTCTGTGGAGACCGTAATTGGGATGAAGCAGCACATCTGTATTTAGCTGAACTGTTCCTCTCATTCTGCACAGTTCTGCCCCTTTAAACAACTCTACCTTTGGATCTGTCCTTGATGAATTGCTTTGCACTGACTTCAAATGACCAACAGTTAATGACCTCACACTGCTTAACCTGTAGACTTGTCATTTGATGTCTCTCTGCTTTAGATAGTAAGAAAGAAGGCATTAAAAACATGCCACTTTTTAGGTATTTATAAAACTCAAATAGAGGAGGCTTTGTTGGAAACACCAGAGATCCTGCTGCTTATTTACATCGAGTGGTAAAGTTATATTTTGATACCAAGGCCAAGTAGCAGGAGGACTTTTTAAAAAAGCAATTGCATGTAAGTCAGGACCAGAATAACGATTAAGCTGTACTTGCAGTCTGAAATGTTACCATGTTCTTTAGTGCGATTCTGCAGTGCCGGCAAAAGCCTCGTTGACTGCAATTAACAGACAAGACTGCTGATTTCTGAAGTTGTGTTTCAAATGTCGATTCCAACATTTTCCCTGTGTTTTTTATTTATATACAGATAAAACAATGTACACCAATTATTTTAAAACAATAATCACCAGGGATGGGGACTCGGGCTCGAGGACTCGACTCGTGAGTCGGACTGAGTCCCCCCTGTGACTCGACTCGGACTCGAGTCCCAATATTTTTGATGGGACTCGAGACTCGACTCGGGACTCGAGACCAAGGACTCGTCAACATCCCTGGGCTGTTGACGAGTCTTCTGGCTGTGCCAGAAGGAGCGCGATCACCGGTGAAGAGCGCATGGAAGCGAGGCGCGCCGCTGCTCAGCCACTATGGACAGCTACCAGGAGCGCAGCCCCAACGATGTGTTGAGATTTATTTTGATTGATGTGTTGTTGTGGGGGGTTTGGGTTAGGGTCAGACATTTTGGGTTTGGCTGCCTCTGCCTGCCTGTTTGGGGTTCCCTGCCTCCTCTGCCTGCCTGGTCTCTTCTTAACCAGTTCCACAGTTTGAATTGTCCAAGACAAAGGCCCCTGCCTGCCTGCTTTGGGGTTCCCCGCCTCCTCTGCCTGCCTGGTTATTTTGGGTTTGTCTGCCTGGTCTGTTCTTGCCAAAATCAGTTGCAGAATTTTGAAATAAAAAGGCACACTTGTGCCTAGAATTTATTTAAGCCACACATCTGAAGTAGCCTTTTTTTGTTGGGGGGAAACCCCATTGATTTTAATAGTGACTCGTGGAGTCAGTTTTGGGAGTGACTCAGGACTCGTGACTCGTGAGTCACCATTTTGGACCAAGGACTCGGACTCGGACTCGAGACTCGGGTCCAAAGACTCGTGACTCGACTCGAGACTCGAGACCAAGGACTCTTCAACATCCCTGATAATCACATAAAAACTAACATCAGCAACATATATCATTTCCAAATTCTAAAATAAGAATTTTTTAAAGTCCTGAAGGCTTGACAAATGAGTTTTCCTCCCATGGTTAATGACATATTTTGGAGTTTGGGGGATGATGGGCACTGCAGTCCCCAACACATCTCGAGGGCACATTAGGGAAGGCTGTTGTAGACAACACGGAGCTAGATGGACCAATCTAGCTTCTTAACCTGGGACCTTCTGCATGCAGAACATATACTATACCACCAACCTTATGTCTCCCACACCCCTTTATTTTTGGCACATGCCCAAATGTCTTAGATGGTCGGCCATCCTCTAGTGCATACTGCAGTACATATGCAACACTTCATGTTGCTGTGCTATTAGTCCAGTGTTCTCCGACCTTGGGTCCCCAGATGTTTTTGGCCTACAACTCCCAGCATGCCCCAGCCAGCGTGGGGCATGCTGGGAGTTGTAGGCCAAAAACATCTGGGGATCCAAGGTTGGAGAGCACTTCTAGTCTATTGATCTGGGGAGCAGGCAGAGCTGCAGGCCTGACTCAACCAGATTCAAGGGAGATATTCTATCTAGGGGTGCTCCCCCACAAACCAGGTCTACATGTGCTCCCCTAATCCAAATCTAGGTAGGAGGAAAGGGGTGATGAGCCAGTGGGATGTAGCAGGTAAGAGTGTCAGATTTGGACTGGAGAAGCCTGGCTGGGTTAAAATGCTCATACACAGAATTCACTACGTGATGTTGGGCCAATTAGCCCCTTGCAACCTAAGCTATTTTTACCATGCTATTGTGAGTATAAAATGGGATAGCCCGCGCATGGAATCTGTACCCCAGGTTAACCACAACGAACCGCCTCTACTAGGCTTCTTCAAAGCTCTGCCCATAAATAGAAAGTTGAGTCTGCATGGATTTTGTCCATAGTTGCTGTGAATTTTGCAGCACAATTCCAGCTCTCCCTGCTTTCTGCTTCAAATATCCGAAGGACGGGATTGGCCTCTGCTGGTGCTGCAGTGCGATACATTAAAAAAAAAAAGAAAAAGTTTAGGTAGCTAGTAAAGCTAGGCTGCTTTGTAGCGGTATAACACATAATTGTTACTTGGTTCGTCAGATCCACTCTGGCATGTGAAGCTGCAGTAGTCATCATCAGGCGATCACTCGTGACCGAGTAAGATTGTCTTCCGGGATAAAAGGAGGAAATTCTAAAGAAGATTGTGTAGACTCTAGCGATGGGTCCGTAAGTGACTGTGGAGGCCAATTCTAGATCCACACAGCTTCCCACAGTGAGGACACAGGTTACCAGATGGAAGATGGTCCTGTAAAGGATTCATTTGACGTGCTTTTCGCTGCAATCCTATGTGCACTTACCCAGGGGTTTACTTCTGTGTAGAAACACATAGGGCTGCGGAGGCCTCAGGCTTGTCATCCTCGCTCAGCCTCAGCTGCGACCATTTGCAATACGGGAACGATAATACTGACCTGCTTTACAGGGCTGTAGTAAGAATTGCACAGCGGTGTACACGAAACGCATTCAGCACTTGAAAGCGCTACATTTTTGTAGCATTGTCATGTCAAAGGTCTGTAACAATTAGGTATCAGTGACCCCTTCCCTAGCTCCACATTTAATAATTAAAAATGAGTAACCACCTAGAATTGACCATGGGGCATTGGCGACCTGGTTTCAGGAGCAGTCTTGCATTGGCCCCGGTTAATTTTAGGGGATTGTTTTAATGGCCGCGCCTGCTGTTCTATTTTGGTAGGGTTTTAATTTTTTACTTTAAAAGTATGTATAACGGTGATGTAGATCCAGGTTCTAGTCCCCACTCGGCCATGAAACTCACTGGGTGACTTTGGGCCAGTCACTGACTCTCAGCCTAACCTACCTCACAGGGTTGTTGTGAGGATCAAATGGAGAGGAGGAGGAGGAGGATTATGTAAGCCGCCTTGAGTTCCTTGCAAGAGGAAAAAAGGTGGGGTATAAATATAATAAATAAATAAATGTACAGTCCTGCCTTAGAATTTCTACAGGGGCACTGGGGTGGCGGTGGTGAAGGGACTAAAAATAACTATTTCATACGGAGTGGGGGAAAAAGCAAGCATGACTCCGCCCCTGGAGACCCACTTTCTATTCTAGTGTGCTTGTAAAACAACCCTCAGTTGAGGGCTCAGCCCCGTCACCAACCGCGACACAGGCCTCTCCATAGACCAGTGTTCTCCAACCTGGGGCCCCCAGATGTTTTTGGCCTACAACTCCCAGCATGCCCCAGCCAGCGTAGCTGGCTGGGGCATGCTGGGAGTTGTAGGCCAAAAACATCTGGGGACCCCAGGTTGGAGAACGCTGCTAAATAAGACTAATATACAGAGCCAGTTTGTTTCCAGGGCCAAATAAACTTCTCTTCTGTGTATAGATAGAGCTGGAAAGCAGCACAACAGCAAAACAACAATCCACTATGGATGCAGTCATAAGAATATAAGAACACAAGAAGAGCCCTGCTGGATCAGACCAAGGGTCCATCTAGTCCATCATTCTGTGCACACAGCTGGATACTGGAGGTAGCATAGGGGCGTCAGGACTAGTAGTAGCCATGGGGGGGTAGCCTCCTCCATAAACGTGTCCATCCCCTTTGGAAGCCATACAAGCTGGTGGTGACCATCACTGCATCTTGTGGAAGTGAGTTCCACAGTTTAACTCTGCGCTGTGTGAAGAAGTCCTTTCTTTTCTCTGTCCTGAATCTCCCACCAATCAGCTTCATGGGATGACCTGACTGAGGTTCTAGTATTATGAGAGAGGGAGAGAGAAATGTCTCCCCGTCCACTTTCTCCACACCATGCACAATTCTGTACACCTCTATCATGTCTCCCCTCACTCGCCTTTTTTTCTAAGCTAAACAATCCCAGCTGCTGTAACCTTTCCTCACGGGGGAGTTGCTCCAGCCCCTTGATCATGTTAGTTTATTTATTTATTTATTTATTTATTTATTTATTTCATTTTTATACCGCCCAATAGCCAAAGCTCTCTGGGCGGTTTACAGCAATTAACAAGACAGTCCCTGCCCGCAGGCTTACAATCTAAAAAGACACGACACACAAGGAAAAAGGAATGGGGAGGGAAGAAGGGGGAATATTAATTACTACTCCTGGCATTAATGAATACTCCGATCGGCCGCTGGGCCAGATAAAAAGGCAAGGCGGGCCGGATGTGGCCCGCGGGCCTTAGTCTGAAGACCCCTGGCTTAGAGGGTGCAATCCTATGCATGTTCAGACAGAAAAAAGTTGCCCCTTTTCTGCACTTTTTCCAGTGACCAGAACCGTACACAGCATTCCAAGTGCGGCCGCACTACAGATTTGTATAAGGGCAGGATGATCTTGGCAGTTCTGTTTTCAATTCCTTTCCTAACTTGCAGTTTGCCTTTTTCACAGCAGCCGCACGATGGGTCGAGATTTTCATCGAGCTGTCCACCTCAACCCCAATTGTGTTGTGTGTGTTTGCACGTTTGAGGTTCGGAGTCACAGCGACGTATTAAAATCTCGGGTTTCTTCAGCAACTACGGTAATGAACCGAGTTGAATCTCTCCAAGGAAATTTCTTGGAAGAGCAGCACAAATACTCTTTTAAAACTGTATCTTTATGGATATTTTTACACTATTTTAAAGATGGTAATATCTTGTAGCACCCTTAAACTTTGATTAAATAGCCTACTGCATACATGTGACTCATTCAGTGAAGGATGGGATTGCTGATTCTTTAAAATGTATACAGTGGGATTATTTTCAGCTGGCACCCAGTGAGGCAGCACTTTGGGGAACGGTGACATTCTGATTTAGCAAACCATAGCCAGCCGGGCTTTGTTTGAATTAGGTACCCCTGTATCGTAACAGTGGCCAAAAGCTTGTCTTTGGTTTCAAAACTGTATTTCTTTATTTGTTTATATTCATCATCATCAGGCGATCACTCGTGACCGAGTAAGATTGTCTTCCGGGATAAAAGGAGGAAATTCTAAAGAAGATTGTGTAGACTCTAGCGATGGGTCCGTAAGTGACTGTGGAGGCCAATTCTAGATCCACACAGCTTCCCACAGTGAGGACACAGGTTACCAGATGGAGGATGGTCCTGTAAAGGATTCATTTGACGTGCTTTTCGCTTAGCACGTTTCTCCCTTTCACCTTGCACTCGGGCTTCTTCAAAGTCCATGGAGCCTTTGTGAAAGGCCAACCTCCATTTAGATCGTTCATGGGCCAGAGCTTCCCAGTTTTCGATGTTTATATTGCATTTTTTTAGATTAGCCTTATGAACATCTTTAAACCTCTTATATTGACCACCGATATTCCGCTTTCCATCCTTGAGTTGCGAGTAAAGTAACTGCTTTGGGAGACAGCAGTCAGGCATTCAAACAACATGACCGGTCCACAGAAGTTGGCGTTGAAGGATCATTTTTTCAATGCTAGTAGTCTTTGCTTCTTCCAGTACACTGACATTTGTTCGCCTATCTTCCCAAGTAATTCGCAGGATTTTCCGGAGGCAGCGTTGATGAAACCTTTCAAGGAGGTGGAAGTGACGTTTATAGATAGTCCATGTTTCGCAGGCATACAATAAAGTTGGTAATACAATGGCTTCATAAACCAGTGTTTTGGTCTTCTTACAAATATCCCGATCCTCGAACACTCTATGTTTCATTCGAGAAAATGCGGCACTTGCGGAGCTCGACATGTCAAAGCAGTAGAAATATGGGTGTCCCCTTGGCTGCTCTCCGTGCAGCCCACCAGCCCTGGGGTTCCCCACCCACTTTTTCTGCCTTTTTCCTCCCTGATCAGATGCCATCTGCGTGGCAGGGAACAGACAGGTAACAGCAGCCAGGAAACACTGATCTTGATCAAAATTGCTGGGGGTAGCAGCGAGCTTAAAGCCTCTCTCCCAGCTGTCCTGATAAGGATCACTGTCTCCCTGCTGCTATGAGCTATCTTGGTTGCAATTGTTGCAACCAGCCGTCTTAATTGGGATCACTCTCCCAAATGCACATTAGTTAAAGTGCAAATCCCCGCCCCGCCCCCCCCAAGTGGAAAACTGGTCTGCAAGACTCAAAAAGCCAGTCCGCTGTGGAATCCGAACTCATTTGAATCTATTGCAGATTTCTTCAACATCCGCTGCAGTTTCTGCCCCGAGAGACGTTTACAAATGGCTTCTCCAAAGAGAACCCGGAAATGATCTATCCTGACAATGTCATGCTTCTACAGATATATATCTATGGGCGCTTCACACTCATTTTCTTATCTCTGTGGTTCAGACTGATTAGCTACGGGTAATTTAGAACGGAAACGGCGTCGGCGCCATCTTTTTTCAGGGCACAACTAAACCTTTCCCGTCCTTTCTCTAAGTACGGGCCAACCCGCGGTTCGGAGGCGGAGGCGGCCTTAGAAGGAGAGGCGGGGCTTGTGGTCAGCTTGTGCTACGGGATAGGGGGAGAAGAAAGAGGGAGTGGATAAGCCACGCCTCCGGCGGCCGGGCCGTCTATATATAGTCGGGCGCCGTTAGGCTTCCGTTGAGTTGGGAAATCTGTGCGTGGTTTGTGGTCGCTATTTTGAGGGTGTTATATAAGGGTGGCTTCTTGGGGTTTTTTTTATTATGTGGTTGGCTATAGAATTATACACTTAGGCAAGGGCAGTGTTACTTAGGATAGGGACTAGCTCTCTTTGCTATTGCTATAATAAATAATAAAAATTTATTATTATTATTTTAATATGTTTTAAGATGTTTTAATAGTATGTATTGTGTATTTTATATTTTTGTTGTTCCCCGCCTCGATCTAGATGGAGAGGTGGGTAAGAAATAAAATTTATTATTATTATTATTATTATTATTATTATTATTATTGAATATTAATGACTTATTTATTTTTTACATTTATATCCCACTTTTCCTCCAAGGATGCAGGCCTGTGGCTCATGCTGGCTCAGCTTGTCTGAGTGTGGAAAGTTAAGCAGGGTCAGGCCTGGTTATTACTTGGATGGGAGACCCCCCCCCCTCCTCTAGTTCCCTGCATTGAGCAGGGGGTTGGACTTGATATGATCTATGAAATCTATGACCCCAAAGTGGTATACAGAAGCCTCCTCTCGTATTTTATCCTCACAACAACCCTGTGTGGTAGGTTAGGCTGAGAGTCAGTGTCTGGCCCAAAGTCACCCAGTGAGCTTCATGGCCGAGTAGGGACTTGAACCTGGATCTCACAAGTCCCAGTCCAATACTAACACTATGCCACACTGGTTCTCCTCCCCCTCAATTTTATCTGCACAACAACCCTGTGAGGTAGGCTAGGCTGAGAGTCAGTGTCTGGCCCAAAGTCACCCAGTGAGCTTCATGGCTGAGCTGGGACTCGAACCCAGATCTCCTGAGTCCCAGTCCAACATTCTAACCATGACACCACACTGGCCCTCAATATTATGTTAATATTTTAAAAATACCATGTTAATATTTATAAATCTATTCAGTAGTGAAATTCTCTGAGGTACTGACACTCTCTGAGCAAGCTGAGTTTCACTTCATGGGAGTGGAGGATATGGTGTTTTGTTTTTAAGGGCAAAGTACCCTCATAAGCCATTAACATGATGATTAGGATCATCCATGTGCCTCCTTATTTAATCTTTTATTAAATTTATCTTTTTATTGTGAAACTCAAGGCAGTGCAGATAGTTGCTTTGTAATCTGTAGCCCGGTAAAAGGAGCTCAGTGATACTCTGCTACTGGAACACAGGATGGGTGACACAGGCCTGAGGGAATAAGACATGACTTGCATCCCAACCCTGTTGAGTTCATAGCTCTTGAGTAACACAAACCAAGGGCTTGCTGATTTAGAACTAGGTCACTTAGGGCACCGTCCTTTGCAAGGTTAGACAGGAAAAAGGCCTATAATGTCCAGCATGCCCCAGCCAGCTCTGCTGGCTAGGGCATGGGCATGCTGGGAATTGTAGGCCTTTTTTAGGATTACACCTTTAGCTGCTCTATCACGAGGGATGTTGAAGAGTCCTTGGTCTCGAGTCACGAGTCGAGTCACGAGTCTTTGGACCCGAGTCTCGAGTCCGAGTCCGAGTCCTTGGTCCAAAATGGTGACTCACGAGTCACGAGTCCTGAGTCACTCCCAAAACTGACTCCACGAGTCCCTATTAAAATCAATGGGGTTTCCCCCCAACAAAATAAGGCTACTTCAGATGTGTGGCGTAAATAAATTCTAGGCACAAGTGTGCCTTTTTATTTCAAAACTCTGCAACTGATTTTGGCAAGAACAGACCAGGCAGACAAACCCAAAATAACCAGGCAGGCAGAGGAGGCAGGGAACCCCAAAGCAGGCAGGCAGAGGCCTTTGTCTTGGACAATTCAACTGTTGAACTGGTTAAGAAGAGACCAGGCAGGCAGAGGAGGCTGGGAACCCCAAACAGGCAGGCAGAGGCAGCCAAACCCAAAATGTCTGACCCTAACCCAAACCCCCCACAACAACACATCAATCAAAATAAATCTCAACACATCGTTGGGGCTGCGCTCCTGGTAGCTGTCCATAGTGGCCGAGCAGCGGCGCGCCTCGCTTCCATGCACTCTTCACCGGTGATCGCGCTCCTTCTGGCACAGCCAGAAGACTCGTCAACAGCCCAGGGATGTTGACGAGTCCTTGGTCTCGAGTCCCGAGTCGAGTCTCGAGTCCCATTAAAAATATTGGGACTCGAGTCCGAGTCGAGTCAGAGGGGGGACTCAGTCCGACTCACGAGTCGAGTCCTCGAGTCCGAGTCCCCATCCCTGTGACTATCACATACCCCTACATAATGCCTTTGCTTACAAAAAGGTGTTTTTATTGGGTGTGCAGGCTTTGCTGTAGGCTGTCCACCTTGGCTGCGTAGTATACAGATAGGCAAGTATGCCATCTTCCCTGATAAAGTTTGCCGTAAGAACATAAGAGACCAAGGGCCACCTAGTCCAGCATTCTGTTCACACAGTGGCCGGCCAGCTGCCCACGGGAAACCCACGAGCAGGACATGAGGGCAACAGCACCCTCCCACCCATGTTCCCCAGCAACTGGTGTACATGGGCACACTGCCTCTGATACTGGAGTTGGCATATAGCCATCAGGGCTAGTAGCCATTGATCGCCTTCTCCACCATGAATTTATCCATTCCCCTTTTAATCCAAATTGGTGGCCATCAGTACTTGTAGTGAATTCCATCATTTTAACTACCGGCATGTGCTGTCTGAAGAACTCCTTCCAGTATCAGAGGCAGCATGCCTATATACACCAGTTGCCAGGGATGGGGACTCGGACTCGGGGACTCGACTCGTGAGTCCGACTGAGTCCCCCCTCTGACTCGAGTCCCACTCGAGTCCCAATAATTTATGTGGGACTCGAGACTCGACTCGGGACTCGAGCCCAAGGACTCCGCCGCCGCCGCCCTCGCCTCCGCCTCCGCTGTCGCTCTGTTTTTGAACCACAGCAACCCTGCCAAAAACAGAGCGATGGCGCTCTGTTTTTGAACCACAGCAACCCCGCCAAAAACAGAGCGACGGCGCTGGCGGCGTGATGCGGCGTGCTGTGTGCTACGGCAATGGCGACGAGGACGGCGGCGGCGGCGGAGGAGGAGGAGGATTTTGGACCTCGGACTCTAGACTCGACTCTAGACTCGGGTCCAAAGACTCGGGACTCGACTCGGGACTCGGGACCAAGGACTCTTCAACATCCCTGCCAGTTGCTGGGAAACATGGGCAGGAGGCAGGGGCATAGGGTTCTCAATTTCCGGGTGGTGGTGGTGGCTAAACAGCTGGTTGCCTGGAGGGGGCTTTGCCAATTCTGGGAAATCCCAGAGGGGACTTGAGGGCCCCCCCCCATAGTTTACGCCCCTGGCAGGAGGGTGCTGTTGCACTCCTGTCGTGCTTCTGGGATCCCGTGGGCAGCTGGTCGGCCACTGTGTGAACAGAATGCTGGACTAGATGGACCCTGGGTCTGATCCAGCAGGGCTCCACTTATGTTCTTATATTCCTTTTATCTATACTGAATCTCCTCCCACCAATCAGCGTCATGGGATCACCCTGTTGGGTTCTAGTAATATGAGAGAGGGAGAAAAAAAAATGTCTCCCTGCCCACTTCCTCTACACCAGGCGTAATTTTGTACACCTCTGTTTTGCCAAATGATATCAGCTATCTATCTTCTAACTCAGTGTTCTCCAACCTTGGGTCCCCAGATGTTTTTGGCCTACGACTCCCAGCATGCCCCAGCCAGCATAGCTGGCTGGGGCATGCTGGGAGTTGTAGGCCAAAAACATCTGGGGACCCAAGGTTGGAGAACACTGTTCTAACTCAAGGAGCAAGGCTTCTGGTGTAGACTGGATGCATGTATTTTTGCAGCATGCGCACGTGTGCTGTGCTATAAATTCATTGCAATGCCTGGTTTAGCCTTTGATTTATTTACATTGTTGAATACCGGTCCACTTGTACAAATTCAGGGTCGGTAAGGAATATGTTAGAGACCCAGCCAGAATGTGCACAGCCACTCCTAATTCAGATGGTCACAGGTGATAACAGCATACAGGTGACACTTTGCCCCAAATCTCCTAATTATTTATTTGTTCATTTTCTATACCGCCCAATAGCAGAAGCTCTCTGGGCGGTGTACAACAATAATTAAAAACAAACAATAAAATAATGACCACTCTAAACAGCTTCATATGGATATTAAAGAACATTGGGGACAAGATAGTGCCCTGTGGCACCCCACAGCTTAACTGCCGAGGCACAGCCTGTGTTATTCTCAGGAACCGACCCCGCGAATAAGAGCCGAACCACTATAGAACAGTGCCTCCAACTCACAGAGGCAGTCCAGGAGGATACCACGGTCAACGGTATCAAAAGCCGCTGAGAGATCAAGAAATTTTATATACTAAAATTTATATTTTTGTAGCTCTGTTCATGAATTATTTTAAACTTCTTAATGTGGATGATTTCAGGTTCCCCCCAAAAATGTTTTCTGGAACAGTTGAAATGCCATAGACAGGATACCTGGGTAGGAAAATGTTAGCTTTTGATCTAATACCCTGGGTTATTCAGAAAGGGTCTCTAGATCAGATTCATAGATACATAAATATCATCATCATCATCATCAGGCGATCACTCGTGACCGAGTAAGATTGTCTTCCGGGATAAAAGGAGGAAATTCTAAAGAAGATCGTGTAGACTCTAGCGATGGGTCCGTAAGTGACTGTGGAGGCCAATTCTAGATCCACACAGCTTTCCACAGTGAGGACGCAGGTTACCAGATAGAAGATGGTCCTGTAAAGGATTCATTTGACGTGCTTTTCGCTTAGCACGTTTCTCCCTTTCACCTTGCACTCGGGCTTCTTCAAAGTCCATGGAACCTTTGTGAAAGGCCAACCTCCATTTAGATCGTTCATTGGGACTCCCAACGAGATCTAGAGGCAAATTAGAAATCATTGCTTTCTCCCCAGTTGCATTTTCTAAAACTACCTCATGAATTTGAGAATTATTTATATGAGTTGTCAGTTATTTCATTTAAAAAGGCATTCCTGGCATTGTGTCTCCGGTCTATGCCTTCACAATATTTAGAGGGCGATTTTGCATATGTGGAGCTCGAGCTAGCAGAGGATCTTCGGTGTTACTTATTATACCTGTTCTTTGTGTTCTCTGAGCCTAGGGTAAAATTTATTCTGAATTTACTAAGGGATATATCTGCTGATGATGTTCAAGCTAAAATTGTGTATTTGCTATCTGATTCTGACACATTTGTGACAGTCGCGAGATTTGCAGCAGCTGCCCAAAAGCGGAGAAGCTTTGTTGAGGACAATATGGTGAATTGTAAGGATTTGATTTGATGGTTTTAAAGCATTAAGTGGTATTTATTGTATCTTTAAACTAAGTATGTATTGTCTTCATTTTATTTTTATTGCTCGGATGTATTCTGTTTCTGTCTGATCCCTAAGGCATGTTCGGGGGTTTCATTTTGATAGACACTCCTGTTTTAGTCTTTTTCTTTTATAAGAGTTTGTGTGTATGTATTTGTATTTTTGGTTGATATAACCATGATGGTGGAAACAAAAAATAAAGTTTTTTTAAAAAATTCTTTAGCGATTGCTTAAATTTCAGGGCCTAAGGAACTCTGCCACTATAACTCAAGAGTTCCACAAGCTGACCTTATTCCGCTGTCACCGATTCTCTTAGAATACTTCTAAAACTCCTAGTACTGTAGCTGGTATAAGAGGCTTAGGCATGAGATGGGCACCAGCACTAGGGACTGGATGAACTATTAAACAAGTAATTTATTAAGGGGATATTTTGTACTATTTGCTTTGTTTTCAAAAGAATGCTTGCTGACACTTAAGGGCTCAAGGGTCACTGTTGCTACTACAAGCTTCCTAATAACTTCTTGTATCACCTCCATCCCGGCCAAATTCACCCACAATCAGGTCCAGCTCCTGGGTGCAGTCTTCTTCTGACTTCCAAAGCTGCTCCTGTTGTATTTCTGGCTGCTTGGCAGAAGGGCCCACCTGTGGGCCAGCCTTGTGGAGGGAAAACCAGGGCAGACATGGCGGGATCCTCCCCTTCAATGCTTTTCCATCCAGGGAGGAACAAGCGAGTGGACAGAAACAGAAAGGACCATCTTCCTTGTTCTCCCTTTTTTTTTTTTTAGCAGCTGCTCCCTTCTAATCCAGGTGATCCTGCCCTTCCCCGGAAGGCAGAGCCAAGACTGAGGGCGGCTCTTTCTCCCAGGGCAGTAGTAGAGCTCCCTTTTGGCCCTGCCTTCTCAAGCAAGGGGGAGTTAACCCTTTCCTGTTGGCTATGCTCAAGGACAGTGTTCTCCAACCTTGGGTCCCCAGATGTTTTTGGCCTACAACTCCCAGCATGCCCCAGCCAGCTACTGCTCTAGGACAATGGTCCAGAGAGGCTGAATACATACTTCATGGTGAAGTACCCCAACAGTAGCAGAATAGAAAACCAAATGTTATGCACTGTACAATGTTTACGGATCACATCAGCCACTAATGCACATATGTATAAAGTGCATCACCATGTTAATTTATATTTTTGAGAGTCTCCTTGAAGGCTTTTCAGCGGAGAGGTGGGATAATTTTTAAAAAAATAAGATAAAATCTGACTTTCCTAAATACACTGAATTTGAGACAGTTATTTTCTCACATTAGCTATTTTAGTGTGTATGTATGTGCCCGGGGGGGGGGGGACGGGGGACACACACAAGCAGAGGGGGACAACACCGGAACACTGAAGAGTAGTTTTCTCTTGCAGAACCCGATACCCAGTTATTGTTTTTAAAGCAAAAGCTGTAATCTTACTGAGAATCCAGACAAATGGGAAGAGATTTGAAACATTTTAATAATCCCTCAGGACCAAAAATAAGACAGGAGAAACGTTTTTGTCTGCCATCAATGCATGAGCCTTTTGCAAACCCTTATAACAAGGATTTTCAAGCTTTTAGAAATGATCCCTGAAAGTATTGTTTTACCAAATAGGTTTTATACTTTCAATGTCACTCTGTTCTTGCTATTGTTAGCATAGCGCTCTCCCTCTCTCAAAAGTGGCAAAGCCAGTTCCTTTTACCTTTCAGCTCTCCCCTTGTTGCTGCTCCTGCAACATTCAAACTGGGCACACACCCAAATCCATCCTCCTTGAGTAAATTTGAGATAGTTCTGCTGTTTTCTAACTTAAGCTGGGCTTGAAATATGGGTATGCTGCAGAAGGCTTCCCTGCTCTCTATTAAATGCATTTCAGAAAAAAAGAACAGGAAGAAAACTAAAGGCTAGAAGTCCTTCTGTAGTTGGCTTTCCCTTTTGGGAGAGCTTATTTTTAACTGATGGTTTACATAAGCAATCACAGCTACATCACACTGTGTATTCTTTATTTGTATAGTACGCAACGACCTACAGCTACAAGCAATAAATATTTATTGCAGATTGTTTTGACTTTGTCCTAACATGTAGCACCCGCAGTGGCCTGTGTCAGCAAATTATTGTTTCACAAAAGAAAACAGTGCTAAGATTTCAAGCGTCAGATTTTATTAAGTCCCAACAAGCTCTTTTACAAACATGATTTAAGTGCAATGTGCAACAAAATGTAGGATTTCCTGGACGATTTAAGCATATGTGTGCGGATGGCTTCTGGAAGACCTTAAGACCTTCATTTTGTGCAGCTTGTAAAGGGAGAAAATTTTGTTCTTTAGTAGTCTGGACCTTCCTTCTTCAGCTTGCTGTAGTCCACATTAACCGCATAGAACTAGAAAAGGGGAAAGGGAGCAGTTAGGATATGAAGACCATGTTTATACAATAGTATTCCTTGTTTGCACACGCCTGTGGTCTCTTTTAGTAATAAAGTTGGAGGACAGCTTTTATACAAAGCCAAATATGGGAGAAACTGAGCTTTCTGCTTCCCTTGGCAGACAAGCTGGGATGCCTTAAATATTACAGTCATGCAAGAGCAGCCGGCCTATTCTGTGTATATGAAAATCAATGCTTTAGACAAGAAAAAAATGTAAGAAACGTATGCCTAGGAGCTTTAAATAGGTAGTTATTAACATTTTTTCCTGTAAGACACACACACTGTACATAACTGCTTCAGTATGAAGAAAGGATCTCTAATCCTGCAGCTTAAATTATTTCGAAGCAATTTTGCAGGCAGAATCCAGAGTTGGTGGATGGGTTCTATTGTGTTTACTCAAGCACAGTGAAGCTTTAGAAGATTTAATGGGATAGTAGATTGAAGGAAAAAATCCCATTTTGAAACCTAGTGTAAGCTTTTTCTGGAGTCCCCCTTTTGAGTACTGGCCACCAAGCTAAGCTCGGTGTCTCGGTATTTCTTCAGTGTACCGTCTGCTGTGAGCTGGAGCTTTTTTTCCAAAGTGCTGCAGGTTTCTGGGTACTAAAACTTCAGAAAATGAATTCCCATCAATTAGCTCTAAATGGTGTTCCTTTCAAATTTCCAGTTTGTCATTTGCTCTCGATAAAAATTGGCAGAACACAGCTGTACTTGGCTAAGTTTCACAATTCTGCAGGAGCCGCACAACACTGCAGGACTGACCAGCGTGTCGTGGGGGAGACACGCTACCCAAGGCGCTCCTCGCCCACGGCGTTATTTCTCGTAGAACTGACCCTGCATATGTATATACCTTGAGCGAGGAGTACCTTCAGTAGATCATTTTAAATGATATACATGTGCAGGGCTGGTCCTGGGGTAAATAGTGCCTTGGGTGAGGAGTGCCTTCGTCCCTCTCCTCCCCCCAACTCAGTTCTTACTGGAGTAAATACTACAGGCCCATATTTTCTCCCATTTGCAGTATGCTGTCATCTTTCAGGGACGTATCCTAAGTCAAACCATGTTAATTCACAAACAAGCATCCCACTCTAGGAGTATCTATAAACTGTCACCACCAGCAGCCATTCCAGTAGGCTGTAGCAGTGGGAGATGAGATGGGCAGTAGGGCCATTCCACCAGCCCTGCTGAAAGACCACTGGCTTTTCCTCCCTCTTCCCTTCCCTTCCCATCCCTTTTTCCTTTTGTGTTGCGTCTTTTTGGACTGTAAGCCCTGGGGGGCAGGGACTGTCTTGTTCCGATTGATTGTATGTAAGCCGCTCTGGGAGCCTGTATTTATGCTGACCATTTCAAGCACGTACTGTGCCAGGAATATTTTGAACCCAACGTGCTGTCAAAAATATCAGCTGACTTCCCCAATATGGCTTCTGTATTTTGCCCCCTGAGTGCTTTGTCTTTCAGTAGTTCTGTGAGACTGGATAGTACTAAAGGCAAAGATGCCGATTAGATTCCTAAGTATTGGCACACATGCTATTTGTTGCTTTGCCTCTGGACAAGCTTTCTGTCCTTCAGATAATCATCATCATCATGATCATGATCATCTATAACGCTCCTTACACCAAAGGGTGGGACAAATAACAGATACAGTAAACATAACAATACAATACAATACAATAAAATAACCAACACCAAACACTTACAGTAGTAACAAATCCCAGCAACCACCACATTAGCCCAACCACTCATTCTGGCGGACTAAAAAGATAAGCCTTTAATCCCATATGAAAGCGGGAAAGATCCTCCTCCAATCAGAGGTCCACGGGAAGCCTGTTGCACAAAAAGTGGAACCAGGTCCTGAAAGGTTCGCAGCCTTGACAAGGCAGAGCATGTCAGTGGGACCGCTAATCATCCCTGGCCCAGGTCCCAAATGGTTTAAGTGAGGGGTGACCATTTGCAGGTTAACTTAAACAAGCATCTGGAATGTATTAGTTTTGCACATTTATAGACCAACTTATTTTCTATAAAGCCATCAAGGCGCTACACAGCAATTTAAAACCATCAAAATAACATTAAAAACATTCAGACATTAAAACAGCTACGTAATTTAAAAGGCTGGATTGAAAGAATGTGTATTCACACCCTTTCTAAAAGCCAAGAGAGTTGGGACCAATCGCAGTTCTTGGGGATGCGCATTCCACAGTCTGGGAATGACACAAGAGAAAGTCGTTTCGCTGGTGCCCGATAAACAGGCCTCTCTTTGGTTCCTACCAAGACAAACTGTCCCTTAGATTGGCAGCATAGCTGGCTAGGGCATGCTGGGAGTTGTAGGCCTTTTTTTCACTGTCTAAACATGCATAGGATTGCGCCCTAATAGAAGTAGTGGTCGAGGGAATGAAGGTCATCGGACTGAAGCTAAGTTCAGACCAGACCGAAGGGATGACACTGCAGAGATGAAGGACTGATGGAGTAGCCGTTACCATGTAAAAGGAAGTGCACAGCCTGCGAATGGGGTTAGAGAACCAGCAGCCCCCCAGATCACCAGCTCTGTGTACCAGGCTTCCCTAAGCACACTAGAAGCTGAGGATGCAGTGACAAGACACACCCTGCAGCAGTCTCTTCGGAAGGAAGAGGTACTTTTTGTCTCTTAGGGCAACCCCTTGATTTTAACCGTCAGCCCACAGTTGACCAAGGCCTACAGGATGGCTAGCGCCATAAGCCTGGTTAGGTATTTTGCGCCATACCATACCTTGTACTGGTCATTGGGTCCCAGCTTGTTCCACGGCTCGGGGTTATTCTTTTTGTCCCAACTATGCATAGAAAAGTGAGAAAGACAGATACACAGTAATCACTCCATATTCATAAAAAGGAAAGTAAACATACAGCACACGGTGTGAGGCACCATGTCAGTTGTCCCCCAAAGGTTCTCATCAGTGTAATGACTATGGCTTCCTCAATGCCACATGAGCAATTCATAAATACACAGATCTTTTACTTTGCGTTGTGACCCTAAGACCAAGATTTGTAAAATGCCTTTCAAGCCAGTTGTCCATTTCTCAGAAACACCAGTGGTGATTTTCACCACAGAGAGCAGGAAGCCTGTGAGATGGTGTTGGATGAAACGTACTGGCAGCCTAAACCTAAACCCTCTCCGTTGCAACTCGCCTGTCTAGGCTGTGTTTTCCACTTGCTAAGCTGATTAAAAGCCAAACAGCCCACTCTCTTAAAGTTACTTAAGGGAGCAATCCTATATCCCCTAGACCAGGGCTCTCCAACCTTAGGTCCCCAAATGTTGCTGGACTACAGCTCCCAGAATCCCTTGCCATTAGCCATGATGGCTGGGTATGCTGGGAGCTGTAGGCCAGCAACATCTGGGGACCCAAGGTTGGAGAGACCTACCCTAGAGAGTGTCTGCGGGGGCCATAGGATACTTTGGATTCCCAGATCTGAGGTTGGAGACAGCACTTTTGACCTCGGAGGGGGGAATCCATGATCTGTCCCCCTTCCCCTTGGAGTTGGCATGGAAAGAACAGCACCGGCTGCCTCTCCGAGGTGGGGAATGCGACCTCGGAGAGGGGGAAAGGTGGACATTTTGGTGGGTGGGGAGAGGAGGAGACTGGAGAGGCCAGGATACGATTTATCCCGAGCCGCCTCCAGCCTCCTTCCCTCCCTTTCTGAAATGCTTTCGCTAGATGGGCAAAAAGCTTGTCCAGAGAAAATGCAGGGTGGGAAGACGGGGAGTCAGTGAATGCCTCCGCTGCTTCTCCCACTCTGCATTGGATGTGCGTAAGCCTCAGAATAGGATTGCACCCTAAAACACTTTTAGCTATGCTGCTATTTTCAACACCCAGGATACAACTCCCAATTTACAGCTAAGAAACTGCAGCTCTTCACATCACACTGAGAAAGTGATCAGCCCATAGCAGCACGCGTCTTATTTAGGAGGTACCGTTAAACGGCAACACATAAAAGAAGTGCTACGCACCAGACATCGGGATTGCGAAGAGCGAGGCGCGCGATATACAGAAGCGCGCCAGTTCCTCCGGCTCCAATAAACAGGAAGAGAGGAATCAACTAAGAGAAAATAAGAGTATTTCGACATTAAAAGGCAAACCTAAAGAACAGGACAGTTCTCTTCATCACATGTTTGAACCATAGATGAATGGTCTAGATGCACAGTCGGTGTTCCCAAAGTGGGTCACCTGACTTCATTTAATAAACATTCGAGGACATGGCAAGGAAAGGGATGGGGGGAGAGAGAGAGATGTGCTAATTCAGTGTTCTCCAACCTTGGGTCCCCAGATGTTTTTGGCCTACAACTCCCAGCATGCCCCAGCCAGCTGGCTGGGGCACGCTGGGAGTTGTAGGCCAAAAACATCTGGGGACCCAAGGTTGGAGAACACTGCGCTAATTGCAAGGCTCCTGGGCTTCCCAGGGGGATCTGGTCGGCCACTGTGGGAACGGAATGCTGAACTAGACAGGACGGCCTTCCCCAACCTGGTACCCTCTAGTTGTGTTGGACTACAACTCCCATCATTCCCAGCCAGCAGGCTGAGCTAGGCCTGTGGTCTGATCTGGCAGGGCCCTTACACAGCTTCCTGGCAGCCAACAGCACCCTTACTAAATACAGATTACTAAAGTGAACAACGTACTGCAGGATGGATTGGTGTTTCCGCTCCCCACATACTAAGGCAGATACAGAATTCCCTTGTACCAAATCAGAATATATGTCCACCTACCCCAGAATCTCAGGTCTAAGGTTTTTCCCAGAGATCTCTTGAGCTTGAAGATGCTGGGGACTGGATTGGGACATTGCGCGCACAAAGCATATACTCTACCGCTGAGCTGCGGGCCTCTCCCACATCTCTGGATGGAGGGTTGGCCAAAGGTGGGTGGGAATTCAGAAACCCTGATGCCAAATTTTTTTATTTATTATTTATTTATTATATTTATACCCCCACCTTTTTTCCTGCAAGGAACCCAAGGCGGCTTACATAATCCTCCTCCTCTCCATTTTATCCTCACAACAACCCTGTGAGGTAGGTTAAGCTGAGAGTCAGTGACTGGCCCAAAGTCACCCAGTGAGTTTCATGGCTGAGCGGGGACTAGAACCCGGATCTCCGGAGTCCCAGTCCAACACTCTCACCACTACGCCACACTGGCCAGCTGCTGGCTGGGGCATGCTGGGAGTTGTAGGCCAAAAACATCTGGGGACCCAAGGTTGGAGAACACTGTTCTACAGAAGTATGAACTCAGTCAAACTTCTCCGTCCATGGAACCTAAGTGACCAATTAGAGAGAATGTTGAAAGTCCTGAGCTTACCCCAGGACACTGTGACAGTCTCTGCACATCTTATGACAGCGTGTGGAGGGGTCAACATGAAAAGGATATAGGTAGGCTAGTTGAGTAGAGCTCCACACACAGCAACCTCTCCCAGGGATGACCGGGAGAGCAGGGAGAGGCACGCATGCAGCTAGTGCTTTCCCCCTCCCCCGCCTCCTTCCAGGTTGGCAAGCAACACTTCTGAAGTCACCCATTGCAGGTTTTTTGTTCTGCTCTGTTTATACTTCTCTGACAACTGAGTAGCAGTAATTGTTGCTGTTGTTAATATTATTGTCGTTGTTATTATTCAATTTATATCCCACCTATATACCATTACTCTAGGCGGCGTACAAAATAACAATCAATTAAACAAATAAGTATACAATAAAAACATCTGTTAAACATAAAAGCAGTATAAAGATTCCATTAAAATTCTATAAAAACAATAAGATTCCACAGTAATATGATAGAATGTTATAAAAGGAAGGCCTGTTGAAATAACAGTCTTCAGTGTCGGCTTAAAGGCATTCAAAGAAGTCAGCAGGCGTATTTCAAGTGGCAGGCCATTCCTGTGATTGACTAAGTGGGTTCAAGCCTATGAAAGCTTTTTTGTTGTTGTATTCATTAGTAGTTGTAAGATGTGAAAAATTAAAAATTTAAATAAAATAAATAAATAAATAAAAGCCTATGAAAGCTTATGCCACAGTGAGGCTGCGCTCTAAAACTGCGAATCTTGGAAGGTGCCGCACGCCGCAAGCCTCTTTATGCTGTGTCCTTTTTTTCTTTTTTGGCATTAGCCCAACCAAGGCGATGATGGCAGAAATGCAGTAAGGCTGTTGACAAAGCACTGCAATGAAGCATCGCCCCGCCCACCCGAAGTAAAAGCAAAGCTTTGACCAGCCTTCTCCCATCCTGGTGCCGTCCAGATGTGTCGGACTGCAACTCCCAGCATGGCTGGGGATGGTAAGGGTTGCAATCCGACACACCCAGAGGCCACCAGGGTGGGGAAGGCTGGCGCAGACGTTCAGGGATGGGGCACATGTTGTCGGACTGCAACTCCCATCATGCCTCGTCCTTGGCTCTGCTGGCTAGGGCTGATGGGAGTTGCAGCCCAACAACATCTGGAGGGCCACACATTCCCCATCCCTGCAATATTATGATTTTATAATTTACTCAAGCCCCCCAAAAATTTTGTGCAATGGCCTCAAACCCCCAATATTATGCATTGCGCAATGGCCTCAAACCCCCAATATTATGCATTGCGCAATGGCCTCAAACCCCCAATATTATGCATTGCGCAATGGCCTCAAACCCCCAATATTATGCATTGCGCAATGGCCTCACCTAGGCGCTTTTCTCAAAAACAGAAGATGATGACCCCATAGGATTAAAACCATGAAAAACAGCTACAAGGATTAATCCATTAAAATACAGCCACCCCCATAACGCATCAAATTACACCAGCAAACCCGCCCCCGCCGCCCAGCAACAGCACTTTCCTCTCCAGAAGCAGAACTGGAGGTAGACAGATTTTATCCTCTCCCCTCCCCCCCCCCATCTCTAGGAAGAAAGCGGGGTGGGGGGAGAATTAGAGGGACTAGAGGGTGCGCCCCCCCCCCCCCACTCACGCTTGGGTGCTTTTTCGCCTGGCTGGCCATGAGACGGAACATGGCGGCGGCGGCGGGGCGGCTGGAGCTTTCCTCTTCTTTCGGCGGGGCTGGCGGCGGGGCCTCTGCAGCGTCTCCTCCCTGTTCTCTTTCTGGTCCAAGGGGGCGCCTGACGGAAAGCCCAATGTCACTCGAGGACCCCCCACCCCCCCTCCCAAGCTTCGCCTGGACCGCTCGGGGCTGCCCATGAAAGCGCCTGGCTGCCCTGACCCACCCCCACCCCACTGTAAAAACAAACAAATATATAATAAATCACGGAAAGCATTTAAGAGGGGCTGCTGAGTCGAGCCACGCAGTTTATCTCCCTCCCGCGCGCCTGGTCGGTGCCGGAGGAACGCAGGCACTGGGTTAGACGACTATAAGGGAGGACAGGCTTGGGCGCGCGGAAATAAGTCTGCAGTTTGCTGCCTTTGGGGAGAGGAAAATATACGCAGGCGGGCGGCTCGCCTACCTGGCCCTCCTCTTTCCCTTCCTCGGCAGGGGGCTTTGTGCCATCTGCTTGCCCTGGAGGTGCAGGGTGTGTGTGTGTGTGTGTGTTCAGATCCAGTAAATTAAAAAAGGGATCCTTTTGTGAATCCACATGACCATGGCAAAATTTAAGAGACTTAGTTCTAGGTTATTATGGCTGTTCTATTGATTCTTGGCCCTGTTTATTGTTTTGCATTATATTGCATTTTATTCTTTTAAATATCTGTACTGCAGTTTATATTTTTAAGTGTTCCACGGGATTTTAGTTTCTTAGGGCATAATCCTATTACTGTGATCATAAGCCCCTGAACTCAGAGGCTTATGCTCACCCTATGCAGGGTGGGAAGAGCGGGGGGGGGGGGGGGGGGAGGAGATCTTTGCCTCCCCCCCCCTGCATTTTTGCTAGACAGGCTTTTTTTTGCCTGTCCAGCCACAGCGTTTTACAGGGGGAGGGAAGGCGGCAGGAGAGGCCTCAGGATAGCTTGTGTCCTGGCCTCTTCAGTCTCCCCACCCACTGAAACAACCCCTTTTACCCCTCTCCGAGGTTGCGTTTCTGACCTCGGAGAGGCAGGCGCTGTGGTTCTTTCTGCGCCGGCTGCAAGGAGGAGGGGGGGGGTCGGAGCTCCAATTCCCACCTCTTGAGGTCGGAGTGCTGCCTCCGACCTTGGATCTGGGAATCCAAACTATCCTATGGCCCCTGAGATGCTTCCTGGGGGTTGTAGGATTGCTCCCTCCACTGTTTGTAATCCACCCAGGGAACATTCGTTATTTGGCAGATTTAGAAATGCAATAAAAAATAAATAAATAAAATCACCATACAATTCTAGATCACTTCTATTTCCATGGACTGGAGTGTAAAGATTATATATCTGGTGGCACAAAAATGGGGTGTGCTAAAGTGAATGACAAGAACAGGAGCTATCTGAAGGCCCACAGGAAATAACAAGAGCTGCAGATGCCAAGTGTTTGTTTATTTCAGAAAATCTATATAGTACTTTTCAATTTTAAAAAAAATCCCACTGGAATTCATGCAAGCTACAAATAAGCACAGGGTAGATTCTGAGAGGGAATTGAATGAGTCACAGAGATAGAAATGAAATGAGATGATGTTCAGCCAGATTCCAGCTGAACATCAAGAAAAATACAGGCCTGTGGCTCACGCTGGCTCAGCTTGTCTGAGTGTGGAAAGCTAAGCAGGGTCAGGCCTGGCTATTACTTGGATGGGGGACCCCTCCTCTAGTTTCCTGCATTGAGCAGGGGGTTGGACTCGATAGCCTTGTAGGCTCCTTCCAACTCTATGATCTATGAAATATATGAAAACCTCTTGACTGTTAGAGCAATATGCCAATGGAAGCAATGACCTAGGGAGGTGGTGGGCTCTCCCACACTGGAGGCATTCAAGGTGCAGCTGGACAGCCATCCGTCAGGGATGCTTTGACCTGGATTCCTGCACTCTGCACTTAGCAGGGGGTTGGACTCGATGGCCTCATGGGTACCTTCCAACTCTATGATTCTAATATTGTTCTTTTTGCTTTATTATTTTAAATGTTAATTTTGGTCACTTTAATCTGGTTTTATAATATCCCATATGCCGCTTTGGAAAAATATTACTATTTTGAAAGGTGGCTGAGAAATCTCTGAAACAAACTATATTAACTACAGTGACAGGGAGAAAAGGTGGGAAATAACCAGGACAGACCATGAGATACTGGAATGCCAGGAGCAGAATAACAAAGCCAAGGGAGTTGAATGACAGGCCCTGGAACAAGAATGCTAGCCCCTGGGAGCCATTTATGTTACCTGCTAGCAAAGGGACCTGGCTTTGCAGAGGTTGGAATAACCCTTAGTTGGATACAGTGAAGCTGCCAAGCAAACATACATTAGCTGTCAGAGCTGGACATATTGTGCCTGCCCTGCCTGCGTGAAGCCATGCCCACTGGCACCGCTAGGCACAGCCCCTGCCATAGGGCAGCCCTATAGCCAGCCCCCTAAGGGAGGGAGGGGTACGTCCACTCCACTCTCCTGAGGGTAGGCTGTCCCACAGTAGCGGGGAGGAGGCAGGCTTATACCTGTGTCCCTTGGCCTGCGCTCTCCTGGCTTCAAATTGCATCAATAGCAAAACTATGTACTGCTTGGTGAAGTTTGCCACCTAGTGACCGGCGATGGCTCAGCAGGCTTCAAACACACAAACATGTTTAAATTAATTAAAATTAATTGATGCTTTTAAAAAGACAGAATAACCCTGAGGGGCACATCCCTAGGGTCACCTTAGTATGCATGCCAAGTTCCAGATGTCTAGGTTTCACGGTTGTTATGCTATGGTGCTGATAGATGGACAGACAGACACACGTCCTCTTTTATTATGATAGATGTATGCAAGGAATTACATTAAAGGCTCAATGCTGTGCAAGTTTAGACAGAAAAAAAGGCCTACAACTCCCAGCATGCCCCAGCCAGCTCTGCTTTTTTCTGTCTAAACATGCATAGGATTGCACCCTAAGCTGATAAGAGATATTTTGGACTTTAATTTTATTTATTCCATCAGTAAATCAACTAAAAATGTAGATCAGCTGCATATTGACACACAACGTTCACTATAAAATTAATTTGTGTGATTAATGATGATTGGGGGCAAGAAGAGTCAAAAGTTCAAAACCACAATTAGACCCCATCCCACCCTTTAAGGTATGTATTAGGTGTATTATCGTTCAACTCTCTTCCAGGATTTGGAAATAAATATTTTCCCAATGTGCGCACCTTAGGGAGAGCGACTTTCTGAAAATATATTGGCTGGAGTTGGTCTTCAGTGTAATTTGTGACTTCCATAAAATGAAGAAATAGTTGCCCAGTGCCAGTTTGGGTAGAGAGGATCCTGAGGCATGGGGGGATGCGAACAGAGGGCGTGAAACGGGGTTAAGCAGGGATGCGACATGCTCAGGGGCAGGACCATTGGCAAGCAGGCAACACTACTAGAGAGGACGTTCGCCTCTTTTGGTGGATGAGGACAGTGTCCACCTTTTCCCTGTGGGATCGGATCATTGTGGCTCTCATCACTGGGGCTGGTGAAGGTGCGAAGGGAGCGGAGCAAAAGCTGATTCCTCCACGTAGGAGGTGGGACAGTCGAGGTGGGGGAAGAATTTGCTCTAAACCCCTTGTACATGGGACAGGACAGGAGGGCCTCCTCCAGGTAGAGGGAGTCACCTGTACTCCGCTAGTGAGCAGGGCAAGGACCAGCCAGGTAAGAAGAACATAAGAACATTAGAAGAGCCCTGCTGGGTCAGACCCAGGGTCCATCTAGTCCAGCATTCTGCTCACACAGTGGCCAACCTGCTGCCCACGGGTTGGTCTGACCCAATATATAAGGCAGCTTCCTAGGTTCCTATAGAACAGTGTTCTCCAACCTGGGGTCCCCAGATGTTTTTGGCCTACAACTCCCAGCATGCCCCAGCCAGCTGGCTGGGGCATGCTGGGAGTTGTAGGCCAAAAACATCTGGGGACCCCAGGTTGGAGAACACTGGCATAGGGAGTTGTAGGGCTTTTTTCTGTCTAAACATCAGAGATGGGGACTCGGACTCGAGGACTCGACTCGTGAGTCGGACTGAGTCCCCCCTCTGACTCGACCTCGAGTCCCAATATTTTTAATGGGACTCGAGACTCGACTCGGGACTCGAGACCAAGGACTCTTCAACATCCCTGGGCTGTGCCAGGAGGAGTGGAGAGGAGCGTGATTGCCGGCGAAGAGCGCATGGAAGCGAGGTGCGTCGCTGCTCGGCCACTATGGACGGCTACCAGGAGTGCAGCCCCAACAGTGTGTCAAGATTTATTTTGATTGATGTGTTGCGTACTTGGGAGAGGCAGAAGAAGGACCTGAGATTACTCTGTGTGGCTGCTCCGAGTGTGTTTCTGGTTCCAGCAAGTTCATCATCAGTGGAGCGGGTGTTCAGTGAGGGTGGAATTGTGATGAGATCTCACCGTTTCAGAATGGGGGTCAAACATTTAGAAAAAACCGTGTTCCTCAAATGCAACATGGATAAGTTTTAGGAAGTACAGCAAGTTTATTTTTTAAAATCATTTCCCTAAAATGCAACCTTTCAGACATTTTGGGTTTGGCTGCCTCTGCCTGCCTGTTTGGGGTTCCCAGCCTCCTCTGCCTGCCTGGTCTCTTCTTAACCAGTTCCACAGTTTGAACTGTCCAAGACAAAGGCCTCTGCCTGCCTGCTTTGGGGTTCCCTGCCTCCTCTGCCTGCCTGGTTATTTTGGGTTTTTCTGCCTGGTCTGTTCTTGCCAAAATCAGTTGCAGAGTTTTGAAATAAAAAGGCACACTTGTGCCGAGAATTTATTTAAGCCACACATCTGAAGTAGCCTTATTTTGTTGGGGGGAAACCCCATTGATTTTAAAAGGGACTGGTGGAGTCAGCTTTGGGAGTGACTCGTGACTCATGACCAGGCATGTTGAAGAGTCCTTGGTCTCGAGTCACGAGTCGAGTCACGAGTCTTTGGACCCGAGTCTCGAGTCCGAGTCCAAGTCCTTGGTCCAAAATGGTGACTCCCGAGTCCTGAGTCACTCCCAAAGCTGACTCCACGAGTCCCTATTAAAATAAGTGGGGTTTTCCCCCAACAAAATAAGGCTACTTCAGATGTGTGGCTTAAATAAATTCTAGGCACAAGTGTGCCTTTTTATTTCAAAACTCTGCCACTGATTTTGGCAAGAACAGACCAGGCAGACAAACCCAAAATAACCAGGCAGGCAGAGGAGGCAGGGAACCCCAAAGCAGCCAGGCAGAGGCGTTTGTCTTGGACAATTCAAACTGTGGAACTGGTTAAGAAGAGATCGGGCAGGCAGAGGAGGCTGGGAACCCCAAACAGGCAGGCAGGCAGTGCCCTTTGTCTTGGACAATTCAACTGCTGAACAGGTCAAGAAGAGACCAGGCAGGCAGAGGAGGCTGGGAACCCCAAACAGGCAGGCAGAGGCAGCCAAACCCAACATGTCTGACCCTAACCCTAAGCCCCCACAACAACACATCAATCAAAATAAATCTCAACACATCGTTGGGGCTGCGCTCCTGGTAGCTGTCCATAGTGGCTGAGCAGCGGCGCGCCTCGCTTCCATGCGCTCCTCACCGGTGATCGCGCTCCTTAACACGAGTCCGAGTCCCCATCCCTGCTCATGACTCGTGAGTCACCGTTTTGGACCAAGGACTCGGACTCGGGTCCAAAGACTCGTGACTCGACTTGTGACTCGAGACCAAGGACTCTTCAACATCCCTGCTAAACAGGCACCAGGGATGGGGACTCGGACTCGAGGACTCGACTCGTGAGTCGGACTGAGTCCCCCCTCTGACTCGACTCGGACTCGAGTCCCAATATTTTTAATGGGACTCGAGACTCGACTCGGGACTCGAGGCCAAGGACTCTTCAACATCCCTGGGCTGTGCCAGAAGGAGTGGAGAGGAGCGCGATCACCGGTGAAGAGCGCATGGAAGCGAGGCGTGCCGCTGCTCGGCCACTATGGACAGTTATCAGGAGCGCAGCCCCAACCATGTGTTGAGATTTATTTTGATTGATGTGTTGTTGTGGGGGGTTTGGGTTAGGGTCAGACATTTTGGGTTTGGCTGCCTCTGCCTGCCTGTCTGGGGTTCCCAGCCTCCTCTGCCTGCCTGGTCTCTTCTTGACCTGTTCAGCAGTTGAATTGTCCAAGACAAAGGCCTCTGCCTGCCTGCTTTGGGGTTCCCTGCCTCCTCTGCCTGCCTGGTTATTTTGGGTTTGTCTGCCTGGTCTGTTCTTGCCAAAATCAGTTGCAGAGTTTTGAAATAAAAAGGCACACTTGTGCCTAGAATTTATTTAAGCCACACATCTGAAGTAGCCTTATTTTGTTGGGGAAAAACCCCATTGATTTTAATAGGGACTGGTGGAGTCAGCTTTGGGAGTGACTCCTGACTCATGACTCGTGAGTCACCGTTTTGGACCAAGGACTCGGACTCGGGTCCAAAGACTCGTGACTCAACTTGTGACTCGAGACCAAGGACTCTTCAACATCCCTGCTAAACAGGCACACAGGATTGTATTTTCCCCTGCTTTCCAGGGCGCTGCTAAAACACGCTCAATGCCCGGTCGAGGCCTCCAGGTGGCGCTGCCCCTCCGCGCGCTCCGGCCGACGCAAGCCGCTCGGCAAGCCTGTGGATTGGCAGGCCCTCCGGCGAACCCTGGGCCGCGCGGGGTTGGGCGCAGCTGATCCCGCCTCTTTAACATGGCGCCGTCCTGTGGGGGAACTCTTCCGATCTCTCTGGGGCGGCTCGACTCTATGGCTGAGTGGCGGGCCTTTCTGGGGGGAGAGCGGCCATAGAGATCAACGGCGGAGGTGACCGCGCGGAGGTTGGACTTCCGGCGAGGAGGGGGGGGGCAAGCCGTGCCGCTCCCTCCCTGGCGCCGCTCTATCGCCTTGGGGCGTTGCCAGGTGTTGGCCAATTTCCGTTTCCTGGATGACTTCCTGAAGGGCTGGCATTTAAACCCCCAGCTGTTGTGCAAGGGGGAGGATGCTCTGATTCCGCTGCCTGCCTCTCCCTGCGGCTGGAGCATTTCTGCTTCAGAAGGGAGTAGCTCGCCCGTCCTCACCCTTCGGCTGGAAAGCAAGTCCAACTCAGCACTGATTTGCTGCCTCCAAAAAGCCAAAGCCCCCTTTTACAATTGTCAATATATATATACAGTATATATATATATATATATATATATATTCCCCCCCCTGCAAATAGAGTTTCTCCTTCCCCACTCTTAAAACTGCTCCTACAGCTGTTTCGCGTTTATTTTTTTTTTATTTTTTTGCAATAGCCACCGCATTTTGGCAGCTCGTATCCAAGAAACGTGGAGACGTTGCTGGGGGAAAAGGTCCGCCCCTGCTGTTTCCTCGAGACGTTGCCTCGTCTTGCTTTACATTAGGAGCTGGCGTTCAACACACGGTGATTAAATTTCTTTTCTTTTTTCCAAAGAAGGAAAGGCACACGGCCAATATAAATCGAGCTCCGCCGCCTGGAAATTTCCACCAGCGAGCGAGCGAGCCGAACGAAGCGTGAGTCTTTTTCATTCATTGGCCACCACCAGACCTCTGCCAAAGACGAGGAGCGCTCGGTGGAGGTTTCTTCCCGGCTCGCAAGATGTTCAGCTGGCTGGGTCATGACGACAGGCGAAGGAAAGACCCCGAAGTATTTCAGACGGTGAGCGAGGGTCTTAAAAAACTGTACAAAACCAAGCTTCTCCCGCTGGAAGAATACTACAAATTCCACGAGTTTCATTCGCCGGCCTTGGAAGATGCTGACTTTGACAACAAGCCCATGGTCCTGCTGGTGGGACAATATTCCACTGGGAAGACCACCTTCATAAGGTAACGCCTAGTGGCTGTTTTGGTTTCTTGGGGAAACAAATGATCCCTGGACTGTATTAGTAGAAGTGCATGTGCATGCGTGAAAACTTGTTTTCCGTATGTGCATATTTCACGACAGGGTAAAATGTTTGACTCCTTACTGTGTTCTCCTCTTTGGCCTTGTGACTTTTGAATGTTTGAAGGCCTGGGTTATTACGCTTCCAGCTTGTGCTTCTGATTGCTTAACTAAAGCTTAACTTTTAGCTTAACTAAAAAAAGGCCAATTTACAGGAAATTCTCATATGGCAGAAAGGCTTCTTAAATATACCTTTCTGGGGAGATGTAGGTGGCTGATAAGATGCAAAATGCATGAATTAGTCCAGGCTAAAATGAAAGGCTATCATAAAGTTGGCATCAGTACTAGAGAATGTTTATTAATTTACAAAAAAAGTATAAGCCACTCTATATCTAAAGATTCGTGGGCAGTGAACAGGAAAGAGAAAGAATCAAAATGCCAAAGGGTTAAAATATTTAGAATCGAGTTATGCCAAGAAAACTGTGGCTGGCCTGTCAGGGAAGGCTTGTTTAAGTAAAAATGGCTTCAGCAGATACTGAAAACGAAACAATGTTGGTGCCTGCCTGACCTCAACAGGCAGGGAGTTCCAGAGAGAAGCAGGCAGTGCACTGAAGCCCTGACTCCAACCAGGCCATGGGTCCACACTGAACCGCCAGAAGCACCTCATCTGATGATCTCCGTGACCTGGCGGGATGATAAGGGAGAAGGCACTCTCTCAAATATTGTGGTCCCAAGTTGTTTGGGGCCATATACACCAGTAACAAAACCTTAAACCGGGCACAGTAGCAAACAGGCAGCCAGTGCAGTTCCCTCATCAAAAGATTTGCATGCTGAAAGGGGGCAGCCCCTGGCAGCAGCCGAGCTGTGAGTTTCTGCATTCTGCACTAACTGCAGCTTCCAGACCAACCTTAAGGGCAGCCCCACATGGAGCGAATTGCAGTAATCCAGTCTTCAGGTTATGAGCCACTGGACCACTGTGGCCAGGCTACTGCTGTCTAGGAGAGGCCATAGCTGGTGTGCCAGCTAAAACTGGTAGAAGGCACTCTGAGCCACCGTGGCCACTTGGGCCTCCAGCAGCAGACATGGATCCAGGAGTACCCCCAGATTATGTGGTCTTTCAGAGGCAGTGCAGTCCCATCCAGAGCAGGCACTAGGCCTATCTCCCTGACTTGGGAACCACTCACCCGCAGGGCCTCCGTCTTGTCAGGATTCAGCTTCAGTTTATTGGCTCTCATCCAGCCCATCACTGAGTCCAAGCACTGATCCAGGACTTGTATAGCCTCACCTGATTCAGATGTAACTGGGAGACAGAGCTGTGTGTCATCTGCGTACTGATGGCACTTGGCTCAAAATCCCCTAATGGCCCCTCCCAATGGCTTCATATAGAATGTTGAGTGCTGGATTGGGTCTCGGGAGATCCGGGTTCTAAAATGGAGGAGGAGGAGGATTATGTAAGCTGCCTTGGGTTCCTTGCAGTAAGAAAGGCAGGGTATAAATATAATAAATACGGTAATACAATAGTATCCTGTGGAACCACAACTCAATTGCCAAGGAACAATCCCAGTGTTACTCTCTGAAAGTTGTGGTGATTCTGTTTTTGGAGCAAACAACTTCTGTGCTTCTGTGGTCTTGGCATTGCTTATAGCGGCCTTCCCCCAACCTGGTACCTTCCAGATGTTTTGGACTACAGCTCCCACCAGCCCCAGCCAACATGGCCAATGGTCAAGGATGATGGGAGTTTTAGTCCAAAGCATCTGGAGGCCCCCAAGATGGGGATGGCTGCCATATTTATTTATTTATTTATTATTTGCATTTATTTATCGCCCATCTGGCCGGCAAACCGGCCACCCTGGGCGATGTACAGAAAATAAAACAGAATAAAATACATTAAAACATTTTTCTCCATTAAAATACATTAAAATAGTATTAAAATTTTAAAATCTTAGCCCACCCCATATTCCCGCCTGAATAACCAAGTTTTTAATGAGCGGCGGAAGCTCAGCAGAGAGGGGGCATGGCGGAGGTCACTCGGGAGAGAGTTCCATAGTACGGGGGCCGCCACAGAGAAGGTCCTCTTCCTTGTCCCGACCAGTCTAGCTGCTCTGACTGTGGCAGATCTTGTTGAGTGGCCCACTTGGTGTTGCTGGAGACGCTTGTTGAGATAGACTGGACCGGAGCTGTATAGGGTTTTAAAGGTCAAAACCAACACCTTGAATTCGGCTCGGCAAGCAACTGGTAGCCAGTGCAACTCCTTGAGCACTGGCGTGATGTGATCCCGCCGGCGGCTGCCGTTAACCAGGCGAGCTGCCGTGTTCTGTACCAGCTGCAGCTTCCGAACCGTCTTCAAGGGTAACCCCGCGTAGAGCGCATTACAGTAGTCTAGGCGAGTAGTCTAGGTTCACATAGCAGAGGTGTTTGCAAGCAAGGAGCTCTTGCTGGATTGTTGAGTGCCCAGATTCTGACAAAACGGCAGACAGCTAGTACGTAGATCAACTTTTCATAATTGAAGGGTACTTTGGAGGACAGGAGGGGAGAGGCGGGAGGGGGAGGGATTCCAGGCTCCTTAAGCTAGTTGCTTAGAATTTGGATAATGACTTGAAATAACTTTTTTTTTAGACTTTTTGCAAAACTGGTCCCCATAAACTTTAAGCTGGTGCTTAAAAATAATAATAATAATATAAGGGTGCAATCCTAGGCATGCTTAGACAGAAAAAAGGCCAACAACTCCCAGCATGCCCCAGCCAGCATAGTTGGCTGGGGCATGCTGGGAGTTGTTAGCCTTTTTTCTGTCTAAACATGCATAGGGTTGCACCCAAAATCAACCTTCCTTAACCTGGCACCCAATCCCGATGCATTGGACAACAGCTCCCATTAGCCCCCAACCAGCATGGCCATGCTGGTTGGGGCTGATGGGAGTTGTAGTCTGACACATCTTGGGTTAGCCGCCACATTGGGGAAGGATGTTATAAATGCTCAGCCCTCCGTCCGCAGAGTGGGATCCTCAAAATAAGGGCAGGTTGAACTAAATACAGGTGTTTCACCGTCGTCCAACTTGCTGCACTGGTGTTTGGTTCCAGTGCCCATCGACGCTTCCATTTAGGGAATATGGACAAGCGCCATAAGCCGAATGGAGGATCACAAGGAAGAGGCTTGTCTACCTGGATCACCTCGGGGGATGGGGGCTAGTTCTCATTGAGGTGCTAAGCCTGGACTGGACTGCTACAGACTTGAGGTGGGGACTCACAGGACTGGAAGTGGTGCAGGCCAGACAGAGGCTTAGCATCTCAGCGAGAGAAGAGCCAGGCCTCAGTCAGGGGTTTTTGGCTGCTGAACTTCCACTGATGCTAAACTGGATTCAGTTCTGGATCGTACTCATTTGGAGTGTCCTCCTACTCATTTGCATCAGTCTTTCTGAGTATGCAAAGATGCACTGGCACAGAGCGATCGCACGTAACGGCAGCGAAGGCGAAGGCAGCAGGCTGTGACAGGTGCTTCTTTCCGCAAGGGAGGTGACTGCTCTTAACTTGGCCTTCCCCGACCTGCAGGTGTTTAGGACTACAATTCCCATTGCGTGCTCCCTGTAACCGGCCCCCGTCAGCAGTCCGGCTGCAGCATTCTGGGCCAGCTAAAGTTCCTGAACACTTTTTGAAGGTAGCCCCACGCAGAGCGTGTTACAGTAGTCCAAGCGGGGAGGTAACAAAGGCGTACGTGACTATGGAACGGGTTACAGTTGGCACACTAGCCTCAGCCGTGCAAATGTACTCCTGGCCACCACCGAGACCTGGGCATCCAAGTTCAGGGCCGAGTCCAGGAGTACACCTGAAATGCAAGCCTGAGTCTTCGGGGGGGTGGGGGATTGTAACCCCATCCAGCACAGATTGAATCCCTGTTCAGCCTGTGAAAGGGGGAGGGACAATAGAAGGGGGCCAATGTATTTATTTATTATATTTATGAATCGCCCATCTGGCCAGACATCCGGCCACTCTGAGCGATTTACAATCCAATAAAATACAAGGGACACACACACACACACACAGTATAAAACACAATTAAAAACAGAACAAAACTTTAAAATCCTAACCCACCCCATATTCCCGCCTGAAAAGCCACGTTTTTGATGCCCAGCGGAAGCTAATCAAGGAAGGGGCATGGTGGAGGTCACTGGGGAGAGAGTTCCATAAATTGGGGGCTGCCACAGAAAAGGCCCTCCTCCTAGTCCCCACCAGCCTGGTTTCTCTGCGATCACTGACCTTTATTGTTCGGGTGTCGCGCATCTAGCGGAGGAGAAGTTCCACGTATTGTAGCCCTTCCAGACGTTTTGGCCTGCAACTCACCACCACCACCACCACCACCATCATTCAGCTGTGCTGTCTAGGGCTGATGGGAGTTGTAGGCCAAAACATCTGGAACAGCCCAAGTTGCCCACCTTGCTCTTGCAAGATAAATTCCTTAGACTTGATTCCTCTTCTGATGCGAGTGTCTCTCTTCTGGATTAGGGTAACTGCAGCGCCTCCATGAAACCGAACTCTGGGCTGGGATTAGCTTATAAGGTGGGGTTCAGTAAGGCTCACAGCCAGCCTTTCCCTGACCTGGGGGCCCCCGGAGGGGTTGGGCTGCCACTGGGGGTGATGGGAGTGGTAGTCCAACCCCTCCGGAGGCACCCAGGCCGGGGAAAGGCTGGCTTTGAGCACTTAATTTGCCTTGCTTTCATCTTAAGCTGCAAGGGAACTGCTGAACTTCTGCTAATGATGCCTTAGTTGTGGGGGGGGGGGAGAAAAGTGTGTAGAAACTGCTGGGAAAGGTAATAATAATAATAATAGGCAGCCTGGCAGTGACCTTGAGCGATCAGGGCGTTCCCACCTGCATCAGTGTTGCTGAAACCCAACGCTGCTTGTGTTGAAGGGGCCAAGTGCACAGTGAGTCGGCCGCTCAGCAAGCTGCATTTCCCCCCTTTGTTTTCCTTTCCTTTTTTCTTTTTTACTGGTGCAATTCTTCATGAGCCAGACATCTGGTTCCTTCCAGGAAGGTGGATACTTTTTAAGGAGGACTTAAAAGGTGGCGGCGAGACTGGAAACATTTTGGGGTGGGGGGGGGGGGAGAGGGAAAAAAGTAATTCAGGCCTCTATTTCCCTGTCTGCATCTAAATTCTACTGATTTAGAATCAGTAGTGTGAAGGATCAACCCTGGATCCTTTGCGTGAGTTCGGCGCTTAACGGGTTAACCGGCACTGAGCTATAACCCGAACAAGCGCTGGAGACCGCCTGGGAGGCTTGCGCATACAAGAGGAAACCAAAGTCCTTTAAATGACCAAATAAGGCTTTTATTTGTTTACACAAAACACGGAGCGGAACTAACAGCTTTCCAGGAATACTACAATGTCAACACAACCTTAGTTGACCCCTGCGTTCATCAATGAAACAGGCTCTTAGGCTAGCGTATTGAAACTGGTCAGTTACCTTAGATCAGAGATGTTACACTAGTCAGTTTCAGCCTGGCTCCGGGTCGGCCGATCCGGGGATGGGAGTGGCTTACTCCGGCTGCCGTTTGGAGGACGAATCTAGCCCCGAAGTACCCTGGGTTCCCCACAACCTGTTACCGGAAGGGAGAGGGTTTTTCTACCCCTGAGTTCCCGCTCTCCCCGCCCTCCAGGTCAGGTGGGGGCTTATGCCTGCCCCTTCGTATTAGGTGGGCTTATTCCTGCCCGGGAAGAAGGTGACGTACTGGTACTTTGCAGCTCTTTGAGACTGCCCTGATAGTTTGATGGTTCTTGATGGTCCTTCCTTGGGGTTTGTGGATTTCCACCGAGGATCTCCATTGTTGGGGATGACGGGTCCGTCTGGCTGCTTCTCCTGTGACTGCATCCCCCCTTCCTCGCCCCCCTCCCTTGGGCGGAGACTGTGTGTGTGCGTGTAGACTCGTGTCAGGCTTTCTCCACAAGTAGAATTTCAGCATAGCTGGCTGGGGCATGCTGGGAGTTGTAGGCCAAAAACATCTGGGGACCCAAGGTTGGAGAACACTGGGCTAAAACTTAGCGACAGCCCGCCTTGTTATTGAGGGTGGCCTGCTCTGCTGTACAACGACTTTATCCGGGGCTGGTTAATGAAATGTGTTTTGTGGGGGTGGGGTGGGGGTGGGGGGGGGTCTTGCATCTTTGCTTCAGGCGGCATCTCATCACGGCCCCCTCCTTTTATGCCGGACACAATAGCGAAGAGAGAAGGGGTCTCCTTACAAGCCCTTCAGAACATTACGCAGGAAATGCAATTAGAAGCGGCCAGATGGCTCCGTCCGTGTTTTTATATCTGGGTGGGCAACCTTTTTGGAGCCGCGAGCACATTTTGAAATGTATCCGCGGGCGCCACCCGGAATTGCTGTCGGAGTGGGTGAGCGCGCACCTTCTTCCTCTTCTTCTTCCTCCCCCCCCGCTACTTCCTCCCTCCCCCTTGCTCTTTTCTTCCTCCTCTTCCCCCCCCCCGCCAGTCATGACCCCCGTTCACTCCCCGCAACTCCTGCTGTGCTCACCTTATTTCCCAATCTGCGGAAGTGTGGCTGGAGGGAAGGAAAGCTGGTGGCGGCAGCGGGGATGAAAGAAGGAAGGGCCGTGGCTGTGGGGAAGAAAAGTGAGGCTGCACGGGGGTGGTGGTGGTAAAGGGAAGGGTCTGGAGATGGGGGGGCAGAAAGGCCATGGTAGCAAGGAAGAGTCTGGAGCGGCTGGTGCAGGGAGAAAGGAAAGGCCACGGTGGCCACCATGGTGGGGAGAAGGAAGGCTTAGGGCCTGGCAGGGTCTGTTGGCTGCACCTGGGGGTCTTGGAGGGTGCCGCGTTGCCCGCCCCCCGGTTTGTATAGTGATGTGGGAGAAGAATGGATGTGTCGTGGTTGATATTGCACAGAGACCTGACAGCTTTTAAAAAGACACCTCGTGCCGTCTCTCGGTGACGTCGGGTCGCCAGCTGAAGGAATCTGGCTTAGATCAAGGGGAGGGGTCAAGATGATTCTGTCCCTGGCGAAGAGGTTGGATTTCTGGAAGATGGTGGCGAAGGCTGCGGCGGCATGGCCAGGAAAGCCGGCTTTTTTCCTCGGGGCTTTGAAAGAGAATGGAACAGAGGCCTACTGTGTTTAAGGTCGCTGAAGCAAGACTGACGCATGCCTGCCTGGTTCCAGGGAGATCCAGCTGTGCTTTCTTTGCAGCCCCAGGAGACCGTCTCCTCGTCAGCTGAGGGGCGCTCCTTTTATTTATTTATTTATTTATTATATTTTTTAATCGCCCATCTGCCCGGTCACCCGGCCACCCTGGGCGATGTACAATTAAAAACAGTAAAACACAATAAAATGTAATGATTAAAACAATATAAAAAATTCTCATTAAAAACCTAACCCACCCCATATTCCCGCCTGAACAGCCATGTTTTTAATGCACGGCGGAAGCTCATCACGGAGGGGGCATGGCGAAGGTCACTAGGGAGGGAGTTCCATAATGTGGGGGCCGCCACAGAGAAGGCCCTCTTCCTAGTCCCCACCAGCCTGGCTGCTCTGGCTGCTCTGGCTGCTCTGGCTGCTCTGGCTGATGGGATAAGGAGAAGGCCGTCCGTGGCAGACCTCTTTTAAGTGTCTACCCTTCCTGTCATGTGCTTCTCCTCTCGCCCAAGTTCCGAAGTGTGCAAACTGACTGCAGGAGCATAACTCCCTTTGCTGGGAGTCCTCCTTTTTTTCTTTTTTCTTTTTTAACTCTCTCTGCCTTACCATTAGCCACAATGAGAGCAAGAATCCTAACTGTGCTCTGACACGGCTGCCTTTTCCCTGTATTGCTTGTGTGCGGCAGAGAAGGCCGGACAGTCAATCATAATTGACTGATGTACTGCTGTATACCGTAGTCGCTGCTTAGAATAGCTCTGGCTCGTGTCCATATCCCTGTTGGTGATAAAATAAACAGAAAAAGGCTACGGCCGCACCGGCCGCCAGCACAGGCTGCTCTGGGCCCGGTTACTACCTTCCACTTCGTGGTCTTGGCCTGGCTCCTTTAGGCATTGCTTTCTCTACCTTGATCCGCTACTTGCCTGGAATTCTCACTCTTCCTCATAAGCCAGGGGAGAGCCGGCGTCAAGGCATGGCTGGGCACTTGCCAAGGGCCTACACCCAGTAGGGGCCCAGTGATGAACTCCCCTGGAGTTGCCCCTCTTCATCATTGCAACCTGCTTCTTCAGCTGCCTCTCGCTCTGGCCCAGACAACCGTGTGTGAGAGCTGGACTGACCCGGGTTCAAAAGCTTCCCTAGCCAGTGACCCTTAGTCCCAGTCACGCAGGCGGAAGGAGGAGATAACAGCAGTTAATAAAGATTAAAGAGTTTATTTGTAAGACCCAATTACATGGGATTAAGGCAATCAATGCATCTCTTACTCACTACATCATTGCACATACAAATCCAATACCCCAGTGGTAAGGCTAGATGAAGTGAAGTTCAGAACAAGACAACAAGTCGAGTGAGACGAGAGGAGTGAGACGAGAAGAGAAGCTATCAACAAGTGTGTTAGCTTTATACCGCAGACCCTGTACCTATAAATAGGATATTACTCACCCCAGTTGTATAACCTATTCATCAACATGTTGATTCCAAACCTGTCCAAGGTTGCTGAGTCATATTACCTTGAGACTATGTCTCGTGACCAAAAACCTTGTGTACTTGAACTCAAGAGACACCCACCAGGTCAGGTGATAATCCTGATGTCAGGTGGTAATCTTGTTCTGCCTATGCAAAACCCAACATCGTGGTGGTGAGAAGGAGGAGCAGGAGATGCTCTTTGCCTGCCAATCAAGCAGCCATGATGAGAAGGGGAGGAACTGTAGCCACCAGTGAGAAGGTGGATTCTCTGACTGCGTTCAGGCAACTGATAACCCACACTCAAGGGGTGAGTATGGATTGAACTGTGGGTGGTGGTTGAAGCATGGTTAAGCCATGGTTAAGAAGCCATGGCTTCTTAACCATGAAGAACCCATGAAGATAACCCATGGTTTGTTGTTGGGTCGTGAACTGTGGGTTGTTCACCACGGTTTGCTTTCTTGGCTGGGTTCAGACAACACGATAACCCACGGTTCAACGACAACCCACACTCAACCCATACTCGGACCTTGAGTGTGGGTTATTGTGTTGTTTGAACCCAGCCACTGAGAGAGGGGGCCCATAGAAGGTCTATTGACCAAGGGCCCTCCAAAGCCTGGAGCTGACTCTGGCCAGGGGTGCAGAACGTCCAGCCCCCTGGGCTTCCGCAGAGGTCATGCCCCCTTTTCCCCAACCCCTGACGGTTTGGTGGTGCCCTGACTTTTGCGCCCCCTCCGTCGTCATTCCCTGGCGACTGGAGCACGGAGGCATACCTGGTCCTGAGGGTAGCTTATAGCCATCATGACTAGCAGCCGTTGAGAGCCTCCTCCAAGAATTCGTTGAGTCCCCTTTTTCATGAAGTGGTAACCCTGCTGCAACACTTATTTATTCTGAAGAGTCTGGACCAGTGTTCCTACGCTGGCTGGGGCATGCTGGGAGTTGTAGGCCAAAAACATCTGGGGACCCAAGGTTGGAGAACACTGGTCTGGACGATGACTCGCCGCTCTCATGACCTGGATTCCTGCGTTGAGCAGGGGGTTGGTTGGACTCGGTGGCCTGGTAGGCCCCTTCCAACTCTACTTTTCTATGATTCTAAGAGGACACAGTGTTCTGCAGATCCTGTGTCTGGCTCTTGAACAGAACTGCATTCTGTCAGGGAATTAAAGTGGTGCGCACCTACATGGGAACACCCGTAGGGCCCCTTCACACAGCTGCCAAACTCATGGCTGGCGCACACATCAGTGGGAGAGGAGAGTGACTCAGCACAAACCCACGTCCCTCTCGCGTGTTCTTTTCACACCTGAGGGTGTTTTGAGGTCAGTCCAACGACGCAGGGGGAGGCTCCATTTCCTTCCTTTAGACCAGTGTTCTCCAACCTTGGGTCCCTAGATGTTTTTGGCCTACAACTCCCAGCATGCCCCAGCCAGCTAAGCTGGCTGGGGCATGCTGGGAGTTGTAGGCCAAAAACATCTGGGGGCCCAAGGTTGGAGAACACTGCTTTAGATGACGGCCATTTTTAACGCCTGTGGTAATTTGCAACAAAAATCGCAAGTTCCGTTTGAATGCGGACACAGTTGGGCCAATTTAAAAAGGAAAAGAGAAAAAGGAACCATAGATCTTTAAACAAACAAACAAAAATAATAATCAAAGGGATTGTTCATTTAAAAGGTTCTGAAATGCCTCCCAGACCAGCTCTGGGCAACGAACGAACCCTTGAGTGGAAATTGCGGTTTTGCACTTTGCGCGCCCCATGAGCGGTAAATGCAGAGAAAGGAGAGTAGGTGGTAAGAGGTGGCATACGAGCATCGCTGGCTGGGGGATGATGGGCATTGTAGTCCAACATGCCTGCAGGGGGGCAGATTGGGGAAGGCTTTTGCAGTAACTGACACACTTGTGCCACTTTGGGGGTGGCCCCTCGGATGCTGGCAGGCCCTCTGAGATTGGGGGGGGGGGGCTTGGGCTGCAGTCCACTTAGCCCATACCTTAATCTGGCCTTGCCGGCATCTTGAACTGGGTTTGGTAGCCCAAGTTCGTAGCCAATAACATGGGTCTTCTGACTAGTGCCTGTCAGTGGACTTTGAAGAAGCCCGAGTGCAAGGTGAAAGGGAGAAACGTGCTAAGCGAAAAGCACGTCAAATGAATCCTTTACAGGACCATCTTCTATCTGGTAACCTGTGTCCTCACTGTGGGAAGCTGTGTGGATCTAGAATTGGCCTCCACAGTCACTTACGGACCCATCGCTAGAGTCTACACAATCTTCTTTAGAATTTCCTCATTTTATCCCGGAAGACAATCTTACTCGGTCACGAGTGATCGCCTGATGATGATGAGTAAGGGACAAACTACACATGTCTCCCCTTCTTCTTTAACTAGTTAGAGGTGTGAGGGGGGAACATTGGGGAAAAAACAATGCTCTAGCTGCGTAGGTATTGCAAGTGTGGCAGCTGGAAAGGGGAAGGATAAATCATCCCTCCCCACACATTGCAATCTTGATAAGAGTTG
Organism: Shinisaurus crocodilurus; assembly: GCA_021292165.1. Classification (NCBI taxonomy): domain Eukaryota; kingdom Metazoa; phylum Chordata; class Lepidosauria; order Squamata; family Shinisauridae; genus Shinisaurus; species Shinisaurus crocodilurus. The sequence continues at coordinate 84,585 of JAHFWL010001044.1, forward strand.
GGCGGGGATGCCTCTAATGAGTAAAAGGAAAAGCAGAGACATTGCTACAGGCTACGCATTAAAGATCAACCAGAGTTTGTCCCTTGGGCAGCAGAGTTTTTAACCTGTTGAGGGTTCTGAACTATCTTCAAGGGCAGCCCCACGGAGAGCGCATTGCTGTAGTCTAATTGGGAAGTTGAAATTGTTTCCCTTGACTGGGCTGAATGTGGAAGACAGTATGGTAGTGTCGCTGTTTAAAGCAACTCACAGAAGAGCTATCCATTTGCCAGCGTGTGACTCTTCTGCCGGCAGTGAATGCGTCATGCTTCACTGGTGTGCTCTTTAAGCCCCCTTACGCTCTGGTAGTCTGTTGTTCTCAACCACTTCCTTGTCTCGCTTTTTCCTCCGCCCTCTCCCATCCCGAAGTATAATGAAATCCTTGTTCTGTTGAGGTTTGTGGTACGATCTGCTCAGGTCACCTTGGGGGAAAATGATACTGCTCAGGTTTTTGAAGACATGCTGGATGACTAGACACCTATTTAATCCTCTCAATCTTTTGTTGTTCTTTTTTTCTACACAAGATGCCTGGGCTTGGGTTTTGATGACCATCCCTCAGGCAGGGCGTTCTTGGCTCTAGGGCAGGGGTCGGAAACCTGCCGCTGGACTACAACTCCCATCAGCACCGACCATTTTGCCATACTGGCTGGGGCTGATGGGAGTTGGAGTCCGCCAAAGGCCTGTGGCTCACGCTGGCTCAGCTTGTCTGAGCGTGGAAAGCTAAGCAGGTTCAGGTCTGGTTATTACTTGGATGGGAGATCCCTCCTCTAGTTTCCTGCATTGAGCAGGGGGTTGGACTCGATGGCCTTGTAGGCCCCGTCCAACTCTATGATCTATGAAATCATCTGGAGGGGCAGAGGGGCCCACCCTTGGTCTGCGGGCAGCCTGTAAGCATAAGTGTGGTTGTCCAGTGAAAGGACGGTCCTTTGATAGAGCCACTCCTGCGTTTCGGAGCAGGGGTGAAGAACCTCTTGCGGCCTGAGGGCCAAGTTAACTTTCGGAGACGCTCTCGGGGAGCTGCATACCTGCGGTGGGCGGAGCTGAAGGTGAATGGGGTGGGGCCAAAGCACCAGCAGATTTTAGCTGAAGGCACTCAGTGCCAGTAACTCAGCCTTAGGAGAGGCGATTCAACCTTTTAGAATGTGTGTGGGGGGGAACAGTACAAAAGCCGGGAGAACACCAAATTATTGGCAGAAAGGGGGCGGGGCCATCTCGGGACCCCGGGGCGGGGCCATCTCGGGACCCCGGGGCGGGGCCATCTCGGGACCCCGGGGCGGGGCCATCTCGGACCCCGGGGCGGGGCCATCTCGGGACCCCGGGGCGGGGCCATCTCGGGACCCCGGGGCGGGGCCATCTCGGGACCCCGGGGCGGGGCCATCTCGGGACCCCGGGGCGGGGCCATCTCGGGACCCCGGGGCGGGGCCATCTCGGGACCCCGGGGCGGCGTAGGTTCTGCACCTCTGTTTTAGGGGCTGCCCCTTCACCCAAGAATACCCTGCCCAAGAGTTTATCATCAAAACCCAAGTGTTGATCTCTTTAAGGAATAGTGTAGGACAGAGTCTTTCGAGTCTCCCTCCAGCTTTCAGTCAACTAGGCTAGTTGCCTGTCGCCTCACGTCTGGTTTCCCCTCTTCCCGGGCACTCTCCCTGCTTTTGTTACTCTCACGCAGTGCTGACTCCCCAAGTTTGAGGTGCTGTCCATTAAGTGCCTTCTCTGGCGGCCCCCCTCCTCATCAGGCCCCCCTCCTCATCAGGCCCCCCTCCTCATCAGGCCCCCCTCCTCATCAGGCCCCCCTCCTCATCAGGCCCCCCCACCTTGGTGCTGTGGTCATGCTTGGTGGCAGTGCCCCCACCCCCGAGGGCACTGCTGCTGTGTCACTTCCCATAATGCCTTGGTGTCTCCCCGGGCATTGTGGGAAATTAAGGTGGCGCCCACCCACTGGGAGCCATGCTGTGTCAGGGGCATTGTGGGAAATTTAAATGGCAGCTCCCTGGCCTGGCTGCCCACTGTGGACCAGAGAAGGGGAGCCCCAGGCAGGAGTCTTCAGTGATGCCATGTTCTGGCGCTAGGCCTGAGCACATGGGAGGCAAGGGCAGTACTAGGTACCAAAAGATCCTGGGTTCAGGCCCACAGGTAAAAAAAAGAAGCACAAATTTGCATATGCTAATTTACATATGCTCTGAAGTCTGTAAAGGACCCTGTCTCCTAAGGACACCCCTATTTGTAAAAAGGGAGGTATGGAGAGAGGAGGGCGTTTGATTTCAGAAAAAAACCTCAGGCGGAAAGATTCAAGGGGGGGCAGCAGGAAGAGAAGCACATGTAGGACAAAAGCCAGCTCATCCAGGGGGATCGGATGCAACAGAGATCTTCAGGGCCCCTGGACCTTTATTTCAGCAAGTGTCCCTGGATAGCAGGGTGGTGGGGCAGAGGGCCTCCCAGAGATTCGGGGCTCCAGATGAAACTTGCGGGGCTCCAGCCCTAGTGGGCCGTCCCCCAGCACCACCTCTTATGGGAGGAGAGTGTCTCTTCATCCACAGCTGCCTCGTACGGGATGCAAACTTGGGTTGCGATCGCTGGCACGTCTTTCGAACTACATACTTGGAACTCAGGAAGGTCAGACCAGGCGAGAGAATAGGAACAACTGGATGCAGCTTTTTCCTACTTCTCTTGGCATCACACCCAGGAACAGCCTCCCGTGGCTGGTGGATAAGATTCTCTGCTTCCTTTGCAAAGTAAGGCACTGCAGAAATCCAGGAAGGAGTTTTCACGCTTAGGGGGTGAATGCCAGGCGGGGGTGCTTCCTGGCACGAGCCTGAGGAGGGCTGGAGATGAGCGGGCTCCGGGCCACGTTGTTTAATGCTAAGAAGGGCGCATCAGTTTTGCCTGCTTTCTGGTGGCTCCCGTTGCTCTTTAAAAAAAAAAAAAAAAGGTACTCAGGTTTCCTCCCCTCGGAAAATCTGACAGCGGCAGCAAGTTGGCATCAGCCCATATCCTGCGAGGCTCACTGAGCCTGGATAGGGCTAGAACTGCCTTCCCGCACCTGCTTCCCTCCTGATGTGTTGGGCTGCATTTCCCATCATCCCCAGCCAGCATGGCCAGGGGTGCTTTACATGATATTTCCCCCAACTCTCAGTCTCCCATCACCACAGAGCAGGAGGGGAGTGCTTTGGTGAAACATAATTTCAGCCCGCAGGGCCTGCCCTAATAAGACCAAGGTGGGGAGACAGTAGACTGGCAGGATCTCCTTGGGTATTTTTCCAGGAACCCCAAGATCCACCAACTGGAGCTTGATGCAAAATGCAGAAAATGACAGAATTCTGAGCCCGGGAATCTGTTTTTGAGTAGCAGAACTGAATGGAGCTCACAATCCTTCCGCAAAAAAATCCACTCCTGGTAACCCCAAGCTTTCTTCATTCCAGGAATATATATATATATATATAAAGTCTTGACCTGGTGACAAAAAGATGACAATGGTGGGGCCAGGCAGACCTCGCTGGGGAGAGCATTCCACAAATGGGGGGCTGCCCCAGGGGAGGTTATTTTGTTGCTCCTGTTGTTAAACAATTGGGAGTCGAGAAATCCTTGCCTCTCTACTACAAATCACCCGGAGATTTACCAGTAGATCCTCTGAGCGCCTCCTCCAAGGGAGGTCCGGAGGATGGCAACAAGGGAGACGGCCTTCTCGGTGGCAGCCCCCCATTTGTGGAATGCTCTCCCCAGCGAGGTCTGCCTGGCAACACCGTTGTCATCTTTTTGTCGCCAGGTCAAGACTTTCCTCCACTCCCTGTCATTTGATGGTATATGATGGGGCCTCTTAATGTCGGGTGCAGTCCTATGGGTTGCGCCTTCAATGCTTGTAAGCCCGGAGGCTTACGAGCATCGGAGGCCATGTGCCCCACCACCCTGCCGTCCAGGGGCACTTGCTGAAATCAAGGTCCAGGGTCCCTGAGGATCTCTGTTGCATCCGATCCCCCTGGATGAGCTGGCTTTTGTCCCACATGTGCTTCTCTTCCTGCTGAATCTTTCCGCCTGAGGTTTTTTCCTGCAATCAAACGCCCTCCTCTCCCCTGTCCAGACCTCCCTTTTTACAAACAGGGGTGTCCTTAGGAGACGGGGTCCTTTAGGCTCGTGAACTTGGAGGCTTACAAGCATCCTGTGCAGGGTGGGGGGGGGGTCATAGAATCATAGAAGAGTAGAGTTGGATGGGGCCTACAAGGTCCAACCCCCTGCTCAATGCAGGAATCCAGGTCAAAGCATCCCCGACAGATGTCTGTCCAGCTGCACCTTGAATGCCTCCAGAGTGGGAGAGCCCACCACCTCCCTAGGTAGTTGATTCCATTGTCTTATTGCTCTGACAGTCAGGAAATTTTTCCTGATGTTTAGGTGGAATCTAGGTTCTCCCACGGCAGAATGACTGGACCTGGGACGGAACAGAGGGGAGCCCGGGGCCAAGGACTGTGACCACTCTCTGCCATGGGTGGGACTTGAATCCTCTGTTCGGTGCACTTGTGTTTTCGTTCTTATAGATGAGACTTAGACAATCATCCTGTGTTGCTTATCCTTTGGGATGGGAAGAGCTAAAAATTCAGTGAACAAACTCATTTTGCCGTGTAAGCAAAGTTAAGATCAGCGAGAGCCCAGGTGGTGGTTATTCCAGGGTAAGTGAAGGCATAAAAAAAGCCCTCGGTCAGCCTTCCCCAACCCAGGTTGGGGTTGGATGGGTTGGACTACAACTCCCGTCATCCCCAGCTGGCACGGCCACTGGAAATGGTGGGAGTTGCAGTCCAACATGGGAGTGGCAGAGGCGATCTTCCCCTCCCCCTCCTCCCGTCCTGCATTTTCACTAGATGGGCTTTCTTGCCCGTCTAGCTGGAGCGTTTTGGAGCGGGAGGGAAGGGTGCTGCAGCGGCCTCAGGAGAGCTCGTGTCATGGCCTCTCCAGTCTCCTCCCCGCCCTTTGAAACGCCCCCTATTACCCCTCTCCAAGGTTGTGTTCCCGACCTCGGAGAGGCAGCGGGCACTGTTTTTTCCATGCTAGCGGGGAGCGGGAGGGGGGGTCAGAGCTCCCGTTCCCAGCTCCGAGGTTGGAGGGCGGTCTCTGACCTCAGAGCTGGGAATCCGAGATATCCTGTGGCCCCTCAGACACAGACACAGGGGCCATAGGGTGGTGGCTCCCTTAGTTGCTTTACTGGGTCTTGGCATTTAAAATTGTTCTTAGCCGTTTCGAAGCAGCTTAACTTTTTGCATGTTTAACCATTGCTGTAAGATACCTTGAGTCTCTAAAAAAAAAAAAAAAATTAGGGAAGGGCATTTAATAAATTTGATGATAATAATAATAATAATAATAATAGATAAGAACATAAACAGAGCCCCGCTGGATCAGACCCCAGGGTCCATCTAGTCCAGCATCCTGTTCACACAGTGGCCAACCACGGCAAACCCACAAGGAGGACAGGAGTGCAACAGCACCCTCCCGCCCATGTTCCCCAGCAACTGGTGTACGTAGGCATACCGCCTCTGAAGTTAGAAGTGGGCGGAAGTTAGATCCTGATCTAAATTCTGCCCACTCTTGCCTGGGTAAATTGTAATGGCGGGGGGGGGGGAACCCTCTTGGTAAATGGTGTCGATTCTTGGACCTTCTGGGTTCCAAGTGCCTCACTTAATGTTGACCCACTGCAATGCTCTGCCCCTTGTTTCCTTCTGCTGGAGACATGTGAATGGGGGTGCTCACCCAACGCTAGTCATGGTCCCAAGGAAGGTGGACACCTGCCTCTAGGACAGCCTCTCCAACCGGCCGCCCTCCAGATGTGTTGGACTACAACTCCCATCATCCGGAATAGCTTCATCTCCGCCTTCCGGAGTGTGCCCGAGAGGGGTTGGAGGATGGGGCGGCACAGAGAAAGAGCTCTGCTCTTTGCCGCCTCGCCCGGGGTGCTTCCAGACGGAGGGTTCCTAGCACTGGCAAGCCGAGAAGGCGTTACGTGGCCCTTCCTGCTTTTTCCCCCTTCGTGGATTTTCTGTGTTAAGACGGGAGGAGCCGCGAGAAAACAGGCAGGGCTGTGAACAACCTTTTGTCAGCTGCCCAGAGAGCTTCGGCTATCGGGCAGTGTATAGGAATGCAGTAACTGAAATGAAACGAATAGAAGTCAACGGTCGTCTGGAGCTCTGGCGAACTTCCCTGAATGAGGCAAGGTGACGGCACCGAGAAAGCCTGGCCTGGAAGCACTCCCAGGCTTTTACCATTCCCCGTGACCCCTTGCAGACCTCTCTGGCTGGCGAAGGGCAGCGCCTTGGCCGTCCTCCCAATCCTACAAGGTTCAAGAGCAGTCGGGACATTCTCAGCAGCTGAACCCTAGTTCCGAAATGTCCTTTCTCCAGAGGTTTGGCAGAGTCTGGAGCAGTGTTCTCCAACCTTGGGTCCCCAGATGTTTTTGGCCTACAACTCCCAGCATGCCCCAGCCAGCTACGCTGGCTGGGGCATGCTGGGAGTTGTAGGCCAAAAACATCTGGGGACCCAAGGTTGGAGAACACTGGTCCGGAGGATGCAACAGGCAGGCTCTGGCTGTACAGCAGTAGTTGCTTCACCGTGCCCCATGTGCCAGTGTCAGCTGTGCGGAGAGCTGGCTGGCTCTGACCCCTGTTGCTCCTGAATTCCCAGCAGTTGCAGGAGCATGGCACCACTCAGCTGGTCTCGTGGCTGGAGTCATCAGGCTACGTTTCCCTGCAGTGTTAGAGCCTTAATGTGTGGCGTGTGGCAACTGCTTAAATTTATTTATTTCTTATATATTTATTAATCGCCCATCTGGCCGGTCACCCGGCCACCCTATTATTATTTAAATATTATTTAAATATAAATAAGCCAGGTGCCCCCGCCCTGCTGCCCCACAGATGTGTTGGACTACAACTCCCATCCCCCGCAGCCAGCCAGGGGCGGTGCTCGGTACTGAAAAGATCCCGGGCTCGGGCCCGCGGGACGAAAGATTGCACAGGTTTGCACGTGTGAATATATATGCATCATTAGAAATAATTACTATAATTTAAATTTTATAGAAGGCAAACTATAATTAGCCTCTTGCTTGTTTTTGGGACACAATTGTGGCATGTCCCAAATTGTGCTTGCTTAAAATGTACCCCCCCGTGCACCCACACTTTTCCTTGGTCTTTCAGGCCCAAATCCAGATGGGGGGAGGGTGGAGTGCCGGGGGGCCAGCAAAGAGTTGCAGGGCACCTTAAACATTTACCGATTAATTGCAAACTGGGCATGTCACACTGGCAAGGGAGAGTGTGGGAATGTATTTTGGACTCTAATAATGGACCCCATGCTCTTAGGCTGCAAACTCACACAATTACTCGGGAGTAAAAGATCCAGGGTCCATGCCTCGGCGAGCCACCCATTAACACCATCCATGGCTGGCAGGGTGGTGGGGCAGAGGGCCTCCCAGAGATTTGGGGCTCCAAATGAAAGATTCGGGGCTCCAGCCCTAGTGGGCCACCCCCTAACACCGCCTCTGCAGTCAGCCTGTGGGAGTTGTAGTCCGGCACCAGCTTGGGTAAGCCTGCAATAAGAAGCAATCCCTTTCTGCCATGCGTGTCTCCTGGAAACCACAGAAGTGAGTGAGCACACAGATGTTCTGTTGACTAGCAACGAGCGAGTGAATATTCATACAGGAGGTTGTCTTTGAGCAGCAGGTCTTTCTAAGTTCTTTTATTACTATTTTTTCCGACCCTGATTCTTCAGAGGGGGGAGATGGGTCACACACAAATTCAAATCGGACGGAATGGCTGTAACGTCTTAAATCCAGTGCTGCCGTCCAAGTTCCAGCATCAAATCCAGATTTACAACCAGTAACGTGCCTCTGGGCATGCTATATCTCTGCAACTCAACTGAACCGATGGCACATCATCTTACGTTTTACGTTCGTCCGTAGGTACCTTCTGGAACAAGATTTCCCTGGGATGAGGATTGGGCCGGAGCCTACGACGGACTCCTTCATCGCCGTGATGCAGGGCGAGGTGGAGGGTGTCATTCCTGGAAATGCCCTGGTAGTGGATCCCAAAAAGCCTTTCAGGAAACTTAACGCCTTTGGCAATGCCTTCTTGAACAGGTCAGTATGTGGGGTTCTTTGATCTCAAAACTCCCCTGCAAAGGCAGCAGTCTTAGTAGAAAAAGCAGTTCCTTGGGCTCAGACCCAGGTAAAATCTGGCCTTTGTGGACGCCGCGTTGGGAAAACCCAAATTCTGCATTCATTTTTCACTCTGCTAATCTAAACTCCGCTTCCAGACATAACTTCAGTGACGTTTTCGGGAGCACCTGATACTCAAAGTGGCGTGCCAGGAAGTATAAAATAAAAGCCTCTGTAAGGACACAGAGGGAGGAGATGGGAAAAGAGGGGGCTCAGAGGACCAGGCGCTCTCAACTTGAAGCGTCTCTTTCTCTTCTTCCCTCCCCCTGCTGCTTAAACTGGCTTGGTCTGAATAACTGGAGGTGAGGTCAGAAAGGAGAAGTTTATTCCACATTTTTATTTTATTTAAAATGATTTCTTGGCTGCCTGGAAGGGTAGAACTCTCTCAAGGTGGGTTTTAAGGATTAAATACACTTCCACTCCAAATGCCAGCCTTCTCACACCTGGTGCTCTCCAGATGTATTAGACTACGGACACCATCATCCCCAACTAGTTAAAGGTAAAAACTGAAAACCTGAACAATCTAACTAAAGTTAAAAGTTCGCCTTTTTTTTTTTTTTAAAGCACCCTAGCGCAGTGTTCTCCAACCTTGGGTCCCCAGATGTTTTTGGCCTACAACTCCCAGCATGCCCCAGCCAGCTACGCTGGCTGGGGCATGCTGGGAGTTGTAGGCCAAAAACATCTGGGGACCCAAGGTTGGAGAACACTGCCCTAGTGCTTTTGGCCTAGTCATGGCCAAAGCACCCTAGTGACACACACGTGGCCCAGCTAAGGACGATGGATCTTTTGGCAGAGGCTGGGCCCTGGATGACTGCGTGGGCCGGGACTCCCGACTCTGACGTGCATTTCTGCTAGGTAGAGCAAGAGGGCAGGTTTGCAATGGCCAAAATGCTCTGCTCTTGCCTAGGGACCTAATCGTGAGAAACGCTCAACGTTCATGTTCCCACTTGCCAGGCAGAATAACTATAAGAGGAGGCAGGAAGGAAGGAAGGAAGGAAGGAAGGAAGGAAGGAGAGCATGTGGGCATAATTGGCAGCTGTGGCTTGCGGTTGTGAGCGGCTAGCCGGCTCTTCCAGCCGTTTTTCACCGCTCCTTCCCTGCCCTTCCCCACTTGGCTCAGCCGCTCCCCCTCCGCAGTTCCTGTTCTCCCAGTCTGCTGGTGGGGGTGCACCTGGGCTGCTCACCTGTGTGCCTGCCTCAAGCACCACCTGTAAGGTGTTCCCTCTAATTCCTTGTAATAGTGCCAACCTGGCGCCCTCCGGATGGGCTCGGCAATGCAGACCAGTTTCATCTTCTTTTGTTATTTCAGCGGCATGCAACACATCTTAAAAACTACAAAACAATGATAAGAACAAGATCAGAAACTACAAAACAATGATAAAAACAACAACAAACCATGGGTTGTCTTTCTGAGTTGTTGTTGGTTAACAAACCATGGGTTGTTAGCCTGGCCACGTTCAAACGTCACAACAACCCGGAATTCGACAACCTATACCGCGGGTTCGCATTCTGTGCGAACCAAAATGCAGTGTTACACGTCTGGACATCAGCTTGCGCGGTGGGACTTCAACCTTGATCTCGCACCCCCTCTCCCCCCCAGTCTGCTCCGGAGAGTCACCCAACCCTCCAGAGCAGATCGTGGGAGGGCACAGGGGCGAGGTGAAGTTTGATTTTGCCAGTGGCGTCCGCCCGTTCAGCTGGCAGAAGGGCACCATAGGGTACAACCGGTTAGCCCCAGTAAATTCCTACCTCAATTATAGGCCAAGGTAAACAGGTGAGTTGCTAGGGCCCGCTTGAAAGGATGTCGTGATGGAGACTGCGGCATTATTTCAGCATTATCCAAACTTCTGTGATAACATTAGCAGTAGCTCAGTGCTTTTCAAGCAGTCACCCTCCCTCCCTCTTTGAGCAACCCCTGTGAAATCTCTTTTAGGCCTATGGAGGCATTCCAAACTTACCACGGGGGCCGTCAGCTAAATGTAGCGTTATCCCGATATGAAAGGCAAGCTGCATATCTGGGATTCTGTTTGGTTTCCTGCACATTGTCAAAGCTGTCTTTTGCGGAGGTGATGTCCTATCGCCTCTTTTGACAACGTCAAATACCTTTTTTGTTCATTGCTTGCCTCTTCCAGGAGTATTACAATTGGGCAAAGGTAGCATCCATCCAGTGGTGCATCTAGGGGAGTTTAGACTCGGGGACTTAATGTTCTTACATTTATTTATTATATTTATACCCCGCCTTTTTTCCTGCAAGGAGCCCGAGGCGGCTTACATAATCCTCATCCTCCATCTTATCCTCACAACAACCCTGTGAGGTAGGTTAGGCTGAGAGTCAGTGACTGGCCCAAAGTCACCCAGTGAGCTTCATGGCCGGGGGGGGGCCTCGAACCCGGATCTCCTGAGCCCCAGCCCTTCCCTCTAACCACTACGCTACACTGGCTCTCTCCTACATGCTCTCCCCTCTTTGTATTGCTTCACTCACTTCCAAACTAGCCCTCCTGTGATTTGGGGGCCCCCTCGTGCTCTTTCTGCTCCGTGGGGCCCTGGACGTCTGCTCTAAAGTTCTGCCCTGGTGGTGCCACGATATGCACGTAACGCTCCTGGGTTAGTCTAAACCAGCCTTTCCCAATCTAGTGCCCTCCAGATGTGTTGGAGGACAGCTCCCAGAATCCCCCAGCCAGCATCGCTGGCTGGGGGATTCTGGGAGCTGTCGTCCAACACATCTGGAGGGCGCCAGGTTGGGAAAGGCTGTTCTAAACGGTTGTGTGTGCGCGCGCGCGCACGCCATTTCGAGACAGACCAAAAGAAAACAATGTTTTTGTGGTGTGTGTGTGTGTTTACTCCATGGCCAAACCTGTCTTCTGACTTTCCTGGCATGGTAATTAGTACCGTGCTGTTTCTCAGATGCTAACTAGCTGAGGCGACTAAAGGCCGGGCTCCCGCCAGGGGAATACTTAAAAGAAGGAAAAACAAACACATTTTGCAGAGAAACCTCAATGATCACATGAAAATATTTCTCTCCACAACAGACTTGAACCTCTGGAGGAGGGGAAAGTGTTGTTAGCGAGTTGTCAGTGTGAGGGGCATATTTAATTTGGTGTCTAAACAACTCAGTAATTATAAAACCCACGTGATCATGGAATTATTTTATTATGGGCAACATGGCCACCTTTGCTTTAAATCATCCAGAACATCCACAATATTAGACTTTGAATAAGGGGGCGGAATGCGGCAGGCTGGTGTTAAAAGGTTTGGGGCCAGGTTATCTGAAGGAACGCCTCGTCCCATACGTGCCTGCCCGAACCCTGAGATCTTCTTCGGAGGCCCCCTCCAAAAGAAGTTAGGAGGGTGGCTACTAGGGGAAGGGCCTTCTCAGTTGTGGCACCCCATCTATGGAATCTGCTTCCCAAAGAGGTGCGCCTGGCGCCTACCCTCTATTCTTTCAGGCGCCAGGTGAAGACCTTTTTATTTGCCCAACATTTTAATGGTTGATTTTATTCATTTTATTATCGCCACTGTACCTCTGGATTGAATTTATTTTGGCCGCTTGGTTTCACCATGTTACGTTTTAATATGTCTGTGTTTTTATATTATTATTGTTGATGTTTTTGTTTTAGAGTTGCTTTGTTTTGTAAACCACCCAGGGAGCCTTTTGGCTGATGGGCAGTAGATAAATATATTAAATAAATATGGGTAGAGAGATTCTGGGGTCTCATTTTTACACACGGGGTCCATCTTAGTGGCATTCACATGTCGTCATTCCCAGATTTGGGGTTCGGTATGAATTTTTCCCAGCGCACTTTGGCATGTAGTTGGAGGCCCGCTCATCACCTGTGGCTGGGCTGTACCATTTCAGGCAGCAAAGGAGGCTCGCGTGACTGAATGCTCCTTAATACAAAATGAAATCCTCTCCATAGAATTAAACCTCTGTGGGAGGCTGAAGGTCTAGAGTGGGGGTGGGTGGACCGGGGGGGGGGAGGGAGGTTGGTTTGCCTGTGACCTCATTGTCATGGCCAGCCCAGTTCCTGGTGAAGTTTAGACAGATGGACTGATCAAAATGGCTCACCCCTGGAGGCTTATCGAATCCAAAGGATTGCTGAACGCTCCCGGGGAGTTTCCAGCTGACAAGGCAGATGCACCTGGTGAAACCAGAGCCCCCCCACTATGGGAGGGGGTGCAGAACCTCAGGCCCAGGGGCAAAATCCGGCCCCCTAGACGCATCCCCTTTCTCCTGACCACCAATCACCAGATGGCTTCCCAGATTTATTGTTTTTTGCAGTCCCGCCCCCTTCGGAAAGGTTGAAATGCCTCTCCTGAGGCTTAGTTACTTGCAGTAAGAGCTTTAAGCTAAAATACGCAGGTATTTGGGGTCCTGCTCCTTGGCCACGCCCCCTTTGCCTTTGGCCCCGCCCATCACCGGAACGCAGCCCCTGAGGCCTGCTCCGAGATGGAACTCGGCCCTTGGGCTGAAAGAGGTTCAAACACACACACACCCCTGCGCGAAGGAGCTATCCGCTGAATCGCTCCCAAGTGTCCTGTCTGGCGCTGCCAAGTCCGGCCTGCTCCCTGTTTTATGAGGGAGCTGCAGGGGCGGCGGCTAGAAATCAGGAAGCACGAATCTCATCGTTATTAGGGCCACACACAAGCGAGGGCACGTTACTGCACCTTCTTTGCGGCAGCATTGGCGACGAGGCATTTCTGCTTCTCTGCCTCACTTGCATCCAGGGCTGTGGAGTCGGTAGATAAATGTTCCGACTCCGACTCCTCAGTTTTTTGTACTTCCGACTCCGACTCCCCGACTCCGACTCCTCTGTATTAATATGCTAATTAATTAATTAATATGCGAGGTAGTTGGGCAGAAGCTGCTGCCTTCTCCTTTTTGTGTGCTGATCTGCTGCTGAAGATAGGGCAGTGGGAGGATCCAGGAGGGGCATTTATTATAAAACAGAAGTCATTAATTATAACTGTTTGTGAATTGGGACATTTAAACTTGCTTTTTTAAAAATTCCAATCTAAATTCAGTAGGAGTCAGAGTCGGAGTCGGTGCATTGTTTGCCGACTCTGACTCCGACTCCAGGTACCCAAAATTTCCTCCGACTCCTCGACTCCGACTCCGACTCCACAGCCTTGCTTGCATCCTCGAGTAGCTGTCCAGCAGCGCTTGTCCAGGGGCATGGCAGCTTACTAAAATCTGATCCCGGCGAGGGTGTAGTCGAGCCCCCCGGGGGCTGTTGTGATAAGTGTGCGAGTCACTTTAAAGTCGCTCGTGTTTGCCTTCAATGTCTTGAATTTATTTTATTAGATTTATATACGACTGACCACATTTAAAGATATCTCTGGGCTGTTTACAAGACAATTAAATGCATTAAAATACATTATGATATACATTAAAATTCAATTAAAATATATAATAATTGCTAAAGCATTTATATATAAAATTAATAAAAGCATTGAAAGCAATACAGCACCATAATTATAAGCAAACAAACTGGGTAGCACCAGGGCCGGTGCTACCATTAGGCCAACTAGGCAGCTGCCTAGGGCGCAGGGTTAAAGGGGGAGCAAGAAACGCCTTGGAAAAAAAATACAGCGCTCTCAAGTGGGAAGGGGGGGCACTAAATATCTGATCTTGCCTAGGGCACCAAACTGCCTTGCACCGGCCTTGGGTAGCACACTCACTCAGGGAAGGCCTGGGTAAATGAATGGGTCTTTTAACTGGCGCCTAAAGCACGCCACGGTTGGCACCTCGTGAATACCAGGGGGGAGGTAATTCCATAAGGTGAACCACCACGGAGAAGGCCCACTTCCTGGTTGGTGCCAGATGGCAACCAGCAAGGTCTCCTCCAATGATCTTAATGATCGTACAGGTCTGTATTGGGGAAGGCGATCTGTCGGGTAACCTGGTCCTGAGCGGTTCAGGGCTTTATTTGCCAACAGCAAGACCTTGTACTTGCCTCGGTAGCTAATGAGTAGCCAAGTGCAGTTGCTTCAACACCGGTGCAATGTGTGCACAGCCAAGCACTCCTCTCGGCATCCTGCTGCTGCATTCTGCACCGGCTGCAGCTTCCGGACCAAGCTTGGGGATAGCCCCACATAAAGCACATTACGGTAACGAAACATGAGTTTGCCAATGCATGGACTACAGTGGCTAGGCTATCCCTGTCCAGGAAAGGGCGTAGCTGACATACCAACCTGAGTTGGTAATAGGCGCGCCTCGCCACTTGGTCTTCTAATGACAATGATGAATCCAAGAGCACCCCCCCAAACTATGCTGTTTTTTTTCTGAGGAAGTGCAACCCTGTCTAGAACAGGCCAACTTCCCAGTTCCCATACCTGGGAACCACCCATCCGTAGAGTCTCGACCCTCATCCAGCCCATCGCTGCATCCATGCACCAGTTCAGAACACGCACAGCCCCTCCTGATTCAGATGTTACAGAGAAATAGAATCATAGAATCATAGAAAAGTAGAGTTGGAAGGGGCCTACAAGGCCATCGAGTCCAACCCCCTGCTCAATGCAGGAATCTAGGTCAAAGCATCTCTGACAGATGTCTGTCCAGCTGCACCTTGAATGCCTCCAGAGTGGGAGAGCCCACCACCTCCCTAGGTAGTTGATTCCATTGTCTTATTGCTCTGACAGTCAGGAAATTTTTTCTGATGTTTAGGTGGAATCTGGGTTCCTGTAACTTGAGCCCATTATTCTGTGTCCTGCAAACTGGGATGATCGAGAAGAGATCCTGGCCCTCCTCTGTGTGACATCCCTTCAAATACTGGAAGAGTGCGATCATATCTCCCCTCAGTCTCCTCTTCTGAAGGCTAAACATGCCCAGTTCTTTCAGTCTCTCCTCATAGGGCCTTGTTTCCAGTCCCTTTATCATCCTTGTTGCCCTCCTTTGAACCCTCTCCAGTTTGTCTATGTCCTTCTTAAAGTGAGGTGCCCAGAACTGGACGCAGTACTCAAGATGAGGCCTAACCAGTGCCGAGTAAAGGGGAATTATCACTTCCCGCGATTTGGAAGCTATACTGCTATTAATACAGCCCAAAATTGCATTTGCCTTCTTTGCAGCCACATCGCATTGCTGGCTCATATTCAGTTTGTGATCTACCACAATTCCAAGATCCTTCTCACTTGTAGTATTGTTGAGCCAAGTGTCCCCCATTCTGTAACTCTGCATTTGGTTTCCTCTCCCTAGGTGCAGCACTTGGCATTTATCCCTATTAAATTTCATTCTGTAGAGCTGGGTGTCATCAGCATACTGACACAGTCATAGAATCATAGAAAAGTAGAGTTGGAAGGGGCCTACAGGGCCATCGAGTCCAACCCCCTGCTCAGTGCAGGAATCCAGGTCAAAGCATCCCTGACAGATGGCTGTCCAGTTGTCTTGATGTCATTGCCCCAAATTTGATGCCTGTGTTGATACGGTTCCTGAGGAGGTGTCCAGAGCACCATCTCGTCTGGTTGAGTGTCATCAATTTTAGTGAATGCGGCCTGAGGATATAGACAAAGTGTGTGGAGGGGCGTGTCCGGCCACCTGTATCCTTCATCCTTGCCCGTCTTGGCTATTAATAATTAGCCAGGTGGTAATGAATTGTGTGGGGCTAGTTACTGTCTCTTTATGAGAAGGGGTGGTCCCAGCCATCTTGAAAGAGGCCGTTGTGCCACCACTCCTTAAGAAATCCTCTCTGGATCCAGGAGATTCTGACAACTATCGCCTAGTTGCTAATACCCCCGTTTTGGACAACTTCTTGGAGCAGGTGATGGTGATCCAACTCTGGACACTTTGGGGTGAAACTGATTATCTAGACCCATTTCAGTCTGGATTTAGGCCTGGGTTTGGTACTGAAACAGTGTTGGTCACCCTCGGGTGACCTCTGTTGGGAGAGACACGGAGAGTGTGATCCTGTTTCTTCTTGATCTCTCAGCAGCTTTTGATAGGAAGCTGCCTTATGCTGAGTCAGACCCTTGGTCCATCTAGCCCAGTATTGTCAACATTGACTGGCAGCAGTGACTCTCCAGGGTTCCAGGCAGGATTCCTTCCTAGCCCCACCCGAATATGCCGGGGATCGAACCTGGGACCTTCTACATGCAGGCCGGGCTTTTCCACTGAGCCGTGGCTCCTCCCCAACCATGGTGGCTCGCTGGACTGGCTTTGTAGGTTGGATGTTGGAGGCTCAGCGATACAGTGGTTCTGCTCCTGCCTGCAGGATCAGTTTCAGAATATCGTACTGATGGGCTTCTGCTCGGCCCCATGACTTTTAAGCAGTGGGGTCCCTCAAGGTTCCATCTCATCCCACGTGTTTCTTAACACCTGTATGAAGTCACTAGGTGAAGTCAACAGAGGGTTTGGAGTGAGGTATCATTTCATATCATTTCATTTCATTTATTTCATTTATATACCGCCCCATAGCCGAAGCTCTCTGGGCGGTTCACAACCCTCTATACATAAAAACAACATTAAAACATACAAAACAGTTTAAAAAATTAAAAACCAAATTTAAAAACACAGTTTAAAATAACAATACAAAAAGCCAATAAAACTGAGCCTACAGGTGACAATCCCCTCCGTGCTATTCCAAGCTCCTAACTAAATGCCTTGGCATAGAGGGAAGTCTTAACCTGGCGCCGAAAAGATAGTAAGGTTGGCGCCAGGCGGGTCTCAGTGGGGAGCTGATTCCATAACTGGGGGGCTACCACCGAGAAGGCAGTATGTATGTATCAGAGGCAGTATGCCTATGTACAGCAGTTGCTGGGGAACACGAGCGGGAAGGGTGCTGTTGTACTGCTTGTGGGATCCCGTGGGCAGCTGGTTGGCCACTGTGTGAACAGAACGCAGGTCTAGATGGACCCTTGGTCTGATCCAGCAGGGCTCTTCTTCTGTTCTTGCGTAGGTGTCATCAGTGTGCAGATGACACTTGGCTCTGCTTTCCTCTGTCATCGCAGTCAGGTGAGGCTGTGCAAGTGTTGAAATGGTGCCTGGAGTTGGTAACAGGCTGGAAGTTGAATCCCGACAAGATGGAAGCCCTGTGGGTAGGTGGTTCTTAAGTCTGGGAATTGGGTGTGCTGTTCTAAGCAAATACTAAACAAGTTGCCAAGTACTAGCAATATCCTTTCAGGTAGGTTGTCAAATAACACCAGATGTCACTTACTGAATTCAAACCATGAATATTTGCCAAATAATGTTAACATTTATAATGGAGAGTTCCAACAATAATTAGTGGGGCCTGAATTTAGGGATGGGTGAGAAATTTGTTGGGCTTGCAATTTTATGCAAGAATACCCACCAATACACATTCTGAGACTGAACACAGAACGGAATGCCTCTCGCTAACAAAATCCATACATTTCCGAGACTTGCAATGAGTTTCAGGGCGGGGGGGCAGGGCGGGGCGGGCGACTGCGTAGATTTGAATTGGGTGCACAAAGAATGTATACATTTGAAAATGTGCACAAAACCACTATTCCGAATGGTGGGAAATGCGTACATTTAAGAAATGCTTACAGATAATGCGTGCGGGTTTCCCTGCGGGGGAAAAAGAGGCTCACAGTCCATCGTGGACCCAAGTTGGGAGTTGGAAAACAAGAAACTTGACAGGATCAAGCGTGATGGATTCACCCATCCCTAGGCTTAACTCCCTCTCTAAATATTATCCATGTCTTTCCCCCTTGTTATTTTATTGTGAACTGTTTTTGTATCTCTTTTTCCCCCTCCTTAGATTTGTATGTGCTCAACTGCCAAACCCGGTATTAGAGAGCATCAGTGTTATCGATACTCCAGGGATCCTTTCCGGGGAGAAACAAAGAATTAGCCGAGGTAAAGTTAAAGGAGCAGCTTCTAATTATGGGACGAGGGCACCCTTCTTCTGGATTTGGCTTAAGTCTTGTTTCAGAATTTAGAAGCATGTAAGCCAAGTAGGTATTGGTGAGCACGTTCTTTCTGTGCTATTGACTGATCATGGGATTTGCTTTGGAATGTCCTATAAAGCTTTCAGATCAACCCCAGGGTGGGAAAGCAGGATGGGGGTGCCTGTATCTCCCTCTCAAGTAAAATCTGAAGCAAGGGCTATGCCACTTTGAGCAGAGGGGGAGATCTCATGTTTTTGAATGCTTTCCCCACTGTGAAAAACTATGCAGAAAAGTAGTGCCACTTTTGTATGACTTGAATTTTGAACTGCACTTATGTTTTGGAACTGCACATTTCCTCCCTGGAACTGCACATTTTTTGATTACACATTCAGAAAGCGCTGCAAGCAAGCATATCAATTGCCTGGGTATGATGTATGCTAGCTGAGGTCACAGCTGTTGGGCGTGTTGTGGTGCTGGCTCTTCATAGGGCTTATTTAATTAATCCCACATTTCTTTCCCAAGAGCTGAGAGCGGCATACATGCAGTCTTCCTCACTTTCATTTTCATGATCCTGACTAAGGTCAAGCTGAAAGAGTGACTGGCCCAACGCACCCAGTGAGCTTCATAGCTGAGTGAGAATTTGAACCCACGCCTTAGCACTCTATCCGCCACATCACAGAGACTGTATCAGGATTGCTTGATACTGAAGGAGAGAACCCTTGAGTTTACCCTTCACAAAAGTGATGCCGAAAGCTTTGAAATCAGATGTGAAAACAGAATATTTTGAGGATTTTTTTTTAAAAAAAAGGATGTTCTGAGTATTTTCAAGCATATTGTGATTGCGTTTTGAATCATAAGCCTGTAAACCTGTGTGTGTGTGTGTGTGTGTGAGAGAGAGAGAGAGAGAGAGAGAGAGAGAGATGTATAATGACAACAGGAATTTAAGAGCTGCTTCACATATCACACTTCTACACAGAGGTAGGGGATCAAAATATGCACCTCCTATACACTGTCTTACCTGAAGGTCACATACATTTCTGTCTTGCTGCATATACCTGTACCGCAGTGTTTCTCAACCTTGGGTCCCCAGATGTTTTTGGCCTACAACTCCCAGCATGCCCCAGCCAGCATAGCTGGCTGGGGCATGCTGGGAGTTGTAGGCCAAAAACATCTGGGGACCCAAGGTTGAGAAACACTGCTGTACCGGGACGCCTTGCTTGGCAGCAGTTCCCAATGCACAAGTCTCACAAGACCGTGTAAACTTTTCCCATGTACACTTAAGAATGTCAGAAGTGCCTTGAAGCTGGATCAGTCCAAAGGCCTACTTAGGCCATCATCCTGTTTACCACAGTGGCCTACCAGCTGCCTATGGGAAGCCCAGAAGCAGGACATGAGTGCCACAGCTGTCCCCTGCTGTGGTTGCCCCCAGCAACAGGTATACAGAACCATGCTGCTTCCATTACTGGAGATAGTATATAGCCATCATGACAAGTAGCCTCTGGCTGGCAGGGATGTTGAAGAGTCCTTGGTCTCGAGTCACGAGTCTTTGGACCCGAGTCTCGAGTCCGAGTCCTTGGTCCAAAATGGTGACTCACGAGTCCTGAGTCACTCCCAAAGCTGACTCCACGAGTCCCTATTAAAATCAATGGGGGTTTTCCTCAACAAAATAAGGCTACTTCAGATGTGTGGCTTAAATAAATTCTAGGCACAAGTGTGCCTTTCCCCCCCAAAAAAACTGCCACTGATTTTGACAAGAACAGACCAGGCAGACAAACCCAAAATAACCAGGCAGGCAGAGGAGGCAGGGAACCCCAAAGCAGGCAGGCAGAGGCCTTTGTCTTGGACAATTCAAACTGTGGAACTGGTTAAGAAGAGACCAGGCAGGCAGAGGAGGCTGGGAACCCCAGACAGGCAGGCAGAGGCAGCCAAACCCAAAATGTCTGAAAGGTTGCATTTTAGAAAAATGATTTTAAAAAATAAAATCTTCACCAGCGATCGCACTTAGAATCATTGAAAAGTAGAGTTGGAAGGGGCCTACAAGGCCATCGAGTCCAACCCCCTGCTCAGTGCAGGAATGCAGGTCAAAGCATCCCTGACAGATGATTGTCCAGCTGCACCTTGAATGCCTCCAGAGTGGGAGAGCCCACCACCTCCCTAGGTAGTTGATTCCATTGTCTTATTGCTCTGACAGTCAGGAAATTTTTCCTGATGTTTAGGTGGAATCTAGGTTCCTGTAACTTGAGCCCATTATTCTGTGTCCTGCAAACTGGGATGATCGAGAAGAGATCCTGGCCCTCCTCTGTGTGACATCCCTTCAAGTACTGGAAGAGTGCGATCATATCTCCCCTCAGTCTCCTCTTCTGAAGGCTAAACATGCCCAGTTCTTTTAGTCTCTCCTCATAGGGCCTTGTTTCCAGTCTCTTTATCATCCTTGTTGCCCAGGGATGTCTGACTCACGAGTCGAGTCCTGGAGTCCGAGTCCCCATCCCTGCTGGCAGGGTTTACACAACACAACAAGCCAGAGTACGGGTTGAGTGTGAGTTGTTGTTGAATCATGGGTGGTTGTGTTGTGTGAACCCAGCCTCACTAACAAACTGTGGTTAACTGCAAACAACCGTGAAAACAACCCATGGTTTGGTGTTGGGTTGTGAACTGTGTGTTGTTCGTGGTTAACAAACCATGGTTTGTTAGCATGGCTAGGTTCACACAACACAACAACCCACAGTTCAACAAAAACCAGTACTCTGGCTTGTCCTGCTGTATGAACCCAGCCTTTGATAGCCTTAGTCTCCATGAATTTGTGCAAGCCCCATATTTGGCCATCCAGGCTGGCGGCCTTCATCGCATCTTGAGGAAACAAATTCCATTTTGCTTGTGTAGGACAGTCACGTATGAAAAAACCCTGCATTCTTAACCAGCACATCAATGACAAATACATACAGTGGGATTTCTTGTAAATGGATGTTGTCGTCTGTGACGCATTTGGAGGGCACCAGGTTGAAGCTGGCTGGTCTAAAGAATCTGGCTGGACACGGGAATATATAGTTTTGACAGAGTAACATAGAACTAGAAAGCCGCATTTGAGGCTGTGCAAATGTTCATGGTTTGTTTGTGTTTCCAGATTTGCCCTTCCCTAAGTGGCGGAACGTTTTGTTGGCCGAATTACCTCGGGGAAAGCATTGTGCAAAATGGCCTTACTCCATTTCTTTCCGCTGACCCTTCTCCATCCATCCTCGTTGTGATTTCTTGTACCTACGGTTTTATGTGGGTGTGCATGCACAATCAGATACCATAAGAAACAGGATGTTCCTCTGAGACACAGGATGCAATAATGTCACTAAACTGCACTAAATTAAGCCAAGGGACCACACGGCAAATGGGATGCTGTGTGCTGCTGATGCCAGGATGTGGGCTTTATATAGTGAGCACGAGTGCAGTGCCACACCATTTTTAAAGGGATGGGAAGTGGGGGGGGTTGCTAAGCACTGAAAAGATTTGGGCCCAGGTCCACATGGCACAAATCTGCATATGTTGTTTTATGTGTCTCTGCATGCATGCATGCACGCACGCATGCATGCACAAATTTAGAAATAACTACTAGGACTTATTTAAATTTTACAGCAGGCAAAGCCAGCCAATTAATTTCTCATCCAAAATCGCCTCAAATAAAATAAGTGCAGCTAATTTGTCTCCTGACCCAGATCATCCCAAACCGATGGATTTTTCTCCCTCAGCTGAATTGCCATGCAGGGGAATATGGAGCGGTGTTGCGGCTTGTAGGGAGGGGAGAGTTAATTCTCCCCTCCCCGGCTACAAATCCCCCTTGAAATTGGCCCCAATGGACACTCACACACACACGCCCGGTGCAATAGATCCCTGCAAAATAGTTTTGGGGCTCTGAGCCCATGAGCCCATGCCTAGCAACGCCCCTGATGGGAATCGAAACATTCAAGGGGTCTTTCTGAATTTGAGTAGGAAAATATCTTCCTGCAGATCCATTTGGGATTTCATACTAGAAGGCCGAGAAGTCTTGGGACTAGCGAAAGGAGACGTGCGCGCACGCGCACACCCCCTCCCCTTCAGCTCAAGTCTCAAAATGGGGCCCACTCTGAAATGCAGAAACCGATTGTGCTCCGTATGATACTGGGAGCACGATGGCCCACGAATGTCCCCATGGGCCTCTGTTCCCGGCCCCTTTCCCTCCACCCCAGCAGCAATAAGCGGGTCTCGCGGCAGGCCTCCATTCTGCCCCGATGCCTCAAATACCAAATACCGAGGGCTGAACTAGATGCTGTGTTAAATATGTCACGGGCAGCTGATCCTCACCATTATTTTTTTTGACCTTGAGGTAAGCACACGGGCCCCCGATCTGGATTGTGACCACCACATGCAGATAGGGGAGGTTTAAACCTTCCCGCTCAGCCATTTCCTTCCCTAAATTTGCCTCTCACCCCACCCCATTGGGGGCTAAAAAGAGGGGCCCCTCCATCGGTGCCAATGGAGCCATTGTCCTCTTTAGAAAGTCAAGCTACTTGGTTTCATTTCATAGGACACAATCCTATGTGTATTTAGACAGAAGAAAAAGCCCTACAGATCCCAACATTCGCCCGCCAGCATGCTGGGTGGCGCAGGACTTATTTTCGGTCTAAACATGCATAGGACTATGACCCAAGGCACTTTATCATGTGCCTTCAGACTATGGCCAGGGCCTAGACCTGTGTTCTCCAACCTTGGGTCCCCAGATGTTTTTGGCCTACAACTCCCAGCATGCCCCAGCCAGCGTAGCTGGCTGGGGCATGCTGGGAGTTGTAGGCCAAAAACATCTGGGGACCCAAGGTTGGAGAACACTGGCCTAGACTAAAGCAACCTTTCCCAACCTGATGCCCTTTAGATGTGTTGGACTGCAATGCCCATCATTTCCCAGGAGAAAAAACTGCACAAAAGCCAGGGAACCACCCGATGATCAGCCGTCGGGGGGGGGGAGGGAAGGGAAAGGAAGGGGGGGAGGCCCCTTGGGGAACACTGGGGGGCTGGATTTGGCCTGCAGACCTGAGGTTTGATGCCCCTGCTCTGGGAGGGCTGCTTCATCACCACCACCACCACCACTTCTGCATCGTCCCCGTGTGCTCATTGACAAGTGTCTTGTTTTCATTTTCTCCAGCCAAAGACCTGGGCTATAGCAGTCGGCACAGATGCCCCTATGGAGGTATTTGTAGCAAAGCTGCGGCTTGCTTTCTAGTCTTGGCTGCTTTGCTCATAAAACTACATGCCTTGAAAAGGACTGCGTGCTATTCAGCCACACAACAAACTCATCCTCACCGTATACACTGGGTTTTTTTAAGCTGGGCTGCCATTACCAAACGCTTGAGATTGTGAGTCTGGCTTCAGGTGAGCAACCGGAGAAAATACAGGATTGGTCTCAAAAGGCAAAACTGGCAAATGGCCCAAGCCTAACTTAAGATTGTAGAGTTCCTAGATCTCATTAATTTCAGTGGGCCCCTTACCGCACCCTGTGATTTTGCAGTAGGAGTCCAAGCAGGCTCAGTTTCTCTCTGTTGCAAACACACTGGCTGCTCTTAAGAATTTTGGCCTGTTCAGATACTTTCCTTACTGGGATCTGAGAGCTAGAAACATGATTGTGCGTTAAATGAAAGCAATGCCTCAGTCACAAGATGTTTTACCAGATTTGGCGATGGCAACTTCTAATGCTGAATAACAAAAGACAATGCCAGCGTGTTAATCAAGCCAGCACAGCACATTAGTGCAACTGGAGGAAGATGGTTGGGCATTCTTGCCTCGTGTACAATAAACATGAGGTATGCTGCCACTTCTATAGGTTCCCCTCTCTGCATGGCATCGTTGCCATATCTGAACCACCCTCCTAGATAAAGCAGTAATTCTGATAACAAGCAACTCACTTGCAGCTTTTTTTTGAGCTCTGCACCAGAGAACATGATGCTAACGATTAATTTACAACTTCCGTCATGTGAGCTTATGACCTTCAAATTGCAGCCTTGGGCTAGGAAAATGTAGCTCTCTCACACTCTGGATATCTGGCTGAGGGGTTGGCCTGAGGCTCAGGTGAGACTTGAGTAAGCACTTGGACCTTTAGTTGCTGGGGAACATGGGCGGGAGGTGCTGTTGCCCTCATGTCCTGCTTGTGGGCTTCCCGTCGGCAGCTGCCTGGCCACTGTGTGAGCAGAATGGTGGACTCGGTGGGCTTCTGGTCTGATCCTGCAGGGCTCTTCTTATGTTCTTGTGTGTTCTTGCATTTCAACTCTCCCATGGAGCTGGTCATTTTGGCTCATGGGGGGAATCAAAGCAACCTGCCACAGACATTCACTGCTGGTTCTTGCAGAAAGAACTGCACGGTCGGAAAAAAGTCACCGATGCCTTGCTTGCTTTGGTTCCACTTCGTGCCGTGCTGTGAAACCTTGTCCATGCTTCACCCACACTTCTCATTCCTTATTCTTCTCCAACCTGGTTCCCTCTAGAGGTGTTGTAGTGCAACGCCCACCATCCCCAACCAGCATGGCATTGGGGATGGTGGATGTTGTAGTCCAAGACCTCTAGAAGGCACCGGGTTGGGGAATCCTAGTCTAGACAGAAGATCAGATTCAGAAGAGTGAACAGATGGGGCAGGACCAGAAGCACCGGAAATAGGGGGTGAGGTTGTTAAGGCTATGCAAGTATTTACTGATGAACAACTTATGTGTATTTTTATTTTGACCTGTATACCCAGCCTTGTTTCTATGATATTTAATGAGGACAGGGAGCCAGTGCAAAGAGCCACATAAGGGAAAAAATGTGATCATTACTTGGGAATAGCTGATAATAGAGGGGTGTTTTCCTAACCACTGAACTATCTTGCCAGATTTATATTTTACGGCCTGAATTTAGATTGACGCGTGAGTGATCCTCAGGTGCCAAACTAGGGATACGCTTTACATGCTTGCCCTCTAAGTATTGCTGGTTGAAGAATGTTGATAACCTGGTAACAGTTGGGAAATCTGACATTCACCTCCAAATCTGGCCAAGCACAGGGACAAGTTTGGTTCCCGGAAACAAGCTTAAATCCTGATGAGATCATTCAAAAACTTGAAGCATAACTCTGTGCCCGTGCGTCATTATTGTTACAGCTCTGCAACTGTTCACAGTTTTACATCTGTGCAACTCTGCTTTAGCTAAAAATAACTTCTCCTGTGCAGTAATGTAAGGAGGTCTGAATCTGGGGTCCACTTTCCTTTCTTGTGAAATCAGCACTTGTGCAGGTGTAAGTTGGAATGTGTTGCTTTAACGTCAGTGTTTGCACTGGAAGTCTGCAACGTGCTCCTCTTTCTCGGATGAGAAAGCAGCGCAAATGGACCACCGTGGAGCATCACTTCTGTCATTCTTCTTTGGAAACGATCGCTTTGGCCAAGATGTTTCCCACCCCCTCCGTTTGCTGTCTGTCTTTTTTTTCTCTTGGAGAAAGAATAAGGATGCAATCCTGTGCCTGGTTAGACAGAAAACAAGTCCTACAGTATGGCTGGCTGGGGAATGCTGGGAGTTGTAGGACTTCTTTTCTGTATAAACATGCACAGGATTGCACCCTAAGCCTTTCTTAGCCCGAAGTTGGGAGTTCCTGACTAAGCTATTTACCGACAGCCTTCTAGTATCATGGAAGCCAGGAACGGTTTTGCACCTTTGCATTACGAAGACAGACTGTGTCCCTTCCCCAAATATCGAGTGGGTATCTGCAAACTCTTGAAACATAATCCATTCATGCCATGGTATCGTGCTCATGCAGAGGAACCCAACGGAGAAGGGGGTTGGTGCTTCCCCGGCTTTTGCGTGGTTTCCACTGGCCCCCTTTCTAAAAAGGTTGAAATGTCTCTCCTGAGATTTCCTTACTGGCATTAAGAGCTTTAAGCTACAATAGGCGGGCATTTGTAGCCCTGCCCCTTTTCCTTCTGGCACCGCCCCTTTTTTTTATTCAGCCCTGCCCACCACTGGAATGCAGGCCCCCCAAGAGCTTCTCCTAAATTGAACACAGCCCTCGGGCTGAAAAAGGCTCAACGCCCTGACAAGGGAGCTTGGTAGAGCTGGGGTCCACATGTACACACGGGCAATGAAACAAGCCACAGAGGGAGAGGTTGGTCTGCGGGTACGTCCCACGTTGCCATCCAGCCTTCCCTCTCTGTGTTTTGCCAGCGGCTTGTCCTCCGAGCACAAGTAACTGTACCTTGGTGAAGAGAGGAAGGCCAGATGGGAAGCTGGGAGGTGTGCAAAAATGGCCAACTGTAATTCAGAGATCGACATTCCAAATACGTCGGCGATATCAGTAAATTCTGTTGCAAGTCATGTACTGGCTGCTGCGAGATGTTGCACGCCGCCTGCTAGTTACGGATGGCTACTGCCTGTCAGCTGTCATACACTAATAGCTGCGTGACAAACAGCGGTCAAATTCTGACTGCCCCTCCGGCATCTTTTGGGGTGCTGACATTGAATACGAAATAGTTGCACATCTGGAAATGATTTGCCATCAACAATCAGGAAAACGTGGAGGATTTGGCTGGGGGTTGGATTTTGTTTCAGTTTTAGTTCTGTACTGTGAGTCGGGGCGGTGCTAGGTACCTACCTAAAAGATCTGGGGCTCAGGCCCACCATGGGCCAAAGGGGGGAAAAAAACACAAATTTGCATATGCTAATTTACATATGTTCATGCATGTGTGTCTGTCTTAAAGGAGCCTGTCTCCTAAGGGCAGCCCTATTTGTAAAAAGGGTTGTATGGACAGGGGAGAGGAGGGCATTTGATTTCAGAAAAGAACCTCAGGCAGAAAGATTTGGGGGAGGCAGCAAGAGGGCAAAAAGCCCGCTAACCCAGGGGGATCAGATACAACAGGGATCCTCAGGGGCCTCATACCTTTCTTTCAGCCAGTGCCCATGGGGGTGGGGCAGGTGGCCTCCCAGAAATTCGGGGCTCCAAATGAACTATTTGGGGCTCCAGCCCTTGTGGGCTGCCCCCTAACAGCGCCTCTGTTGTGAGTTGTGGGCACACGGCTCCTTTGGTGAAATATATTATAACCCTCTGCAGCGTGAAAAATACCATCAAGTAGCAGAAACAGGAATATACTCTACCAGTAATCTTTTAAGATGAGATCAGTGTGGTTTGACATAGACACCAGAGTGAAGTAGCTTGTTCTCTGCCTAGCGTGCTTTAAAAAAAGAACAGGTTCTACAAAGCCCGAAAAGGAAATTGCAATCACTCTTTCTGGTAAACGCTTCCCATAAACAGCATTTTAGGGATGGCCTTTGTAAGTCTGTGAGTGTCTTCAACTCTCATGCGTATAAAATGTAGGTTCTAATTTGCAACACAGGGCAGCTTAGGGATTATGGGAGCTAAAGGTTGGAAAGAGGAGCATTACGACTGATCGTAAGTATCTTACAGCAGTACCAACATTTAGGATCAAGATTCAATAAAGCTCAACTTCCTTTCCTCTAGACCAGCTTCCTTTTTAATTTTATTTATTATATTTATATCCTGCCTTTTTCCCCTCTTGCAAGGAACCCAAGGCGGCTTACATAGACCTTCTCCTCTCCATGTTAGCTTCACAACAACCCTGTGAGGAAGGTTAGGTTGAGAGTCCATGGCTGGCCCAAAGTCACCCAGTGAGCTTCATAGCTGAGTGGGGACTAGAACCGGGATCTCCCGAGTCCCAGTCCAACACTCTAACACAGGGCTCTCCAACCTTGGGTCCCCAGATGTTTCTGGACTACAGCTCCCAGAATCCCTTGCCATTAGCCATGCTGGCTGGATATGCTGGGAGCTGTAGACCAGCAACATCTGGGAACCCAAGGTTGGAGAGCCCTGCTCTAACCACTACACCACAGTGGCTTTTGCTGGCGTAGTGGTTGGTACATCTTATCCTGAGCGCTACTTCGTAGATGGTGCAGGCCTGCCAATTAAACATATAATAGTGCATTTCTTGACCCCATAATGTCCTGAAATGCAAAGCAAGAAATGCTCTAGTCCTTCACATCTGCACAGTGAAAGCCCATATTTGACCCTAGTAGTTCTTAACCACACAGACTGATATTCTACAGTTTCTGTTGTTTAGTAGGATATGGCAGCTTGTGCTGTATCATTACATAATGGGTGATATCTCTATGAAGACATCATCTAGATGGTCGAATAAATTACCATTGATTAATAAAAATATATTGGGGACTCTCTGTTCAGCGTGAGGGTGGCAATTTGATACTCCCCTGGCTTATGCCTTCTTTGAGAGCATCTCAGCATCTGGCCTGAAGATGGAGTAGTGTCTGGAAAACAGGGGTGGGCAACCCTTTCTTTCTGCTGAGGGCCACATTCATTCGTGGGTCATCTGTCGGGGGCCATATGCTGGTCATGGGCCAGGGCCAAAAGTATGTGGGTTCACCCCCCCTTCTCTTTTTCTTTCTGCCACTCTTTTCTCTCCCATTTATCTTATTTATTTATTTAATACATTTTTATACCGCCCAATAGCCGAAGCTCTCTGGGAGGTTTACAACAGTTAAAACCATAAAGTACAATATGATATAACTATAAAATTTAAAACCACAGATTAAAACAAACAGCAAAGCTAGCAGCAGCAGTTCAAATGACAGTAACAGAGTTAAAAAAAACTACAAGATAAAAATGATTAAGGTGATTAAAATGCCTGGGAGAATAAAAAGGTCTTCACCTGGCGCCGGCCGGAAAGAGTACAATGTGGACGCCAGGCGAGCCTCTTTGGGGAGCTCATTCCACAACCGGGGTGCCACAGCAGAAAAGGCCCTCTCCCCACCCCCCTTCTCCTCCCTCTGCCTCCCTTCCCACACAGCGGGCTACCAGGGAAGGGATAGAGCGCTCTTGCCAGAGGGTCTGAACTGGTCGCATGTAGGGAAGGGGCTTCCGAAAGTGGGTAGCATGGAATTAGGTGGAGGCTCGTCCACCCCTGCCCAAAAAGAAACTCTACCTCAGACAGGGTAAAGTTGGCTTAGAATGGGGTAAGAACATAATAAAAGTGGGCTAGAGCAGTGTGCCTAAGGATTCAGCAGAGCAGTCACCTGTGTTTCCCAAGCTACAGTGGCACAGTCATTTTTTCACCCTGGGGTGGGGCGCCTCCGGCCCGTGGGCATAATCTGCCCCATGGAGTTTCCTCCTCAGGCCTGTGGAGCCTCTTAGATTTCCCCAGGGGTGGAGCTTGGCCCCCAAGCCCCGCCCCCTGGAGGAATCCCCTCGTGTTATCTCAGATCGAAGATGGGGTTCACTTCCGCGGTGCCGCACACAGGGGAATCCTCACCGTTCTCTCTCAGTACCAGCAGGGGTGCTGGGAGCCAGGACACTGAGGGGGTATACCCCCTGATGTCGTCCAGCTTATGCAGGACCGGGTGGGGGGTCGCTCGGTTCCTCACCCCTGGCCTAAATGGTTTTGTTTCCAGGAGCGGCTGTGGCTGTGTCCCAAGCGGCATTGTTTCCGTCCTCATGGGCCCCTCTTCTCTTCTTCCCCTTCCCGCTAGGGTATGACTTTGCTGCTGTCCTGGAGTGGTTTGCGGAGCGGGTGGACCGCATCATTCTCCTCTTCGACGCCCACAAGTTGGACATCTCGGACGAATTCTCGGAGGTCATCAAGGCGCTGAAAAACCACGAGGACAAAATGAGGGTGGTACTCAACAAAGCGGACCAGATCGAGACCCAGCAGCTGATGAGGGTCTACGGCGCGCTCATGTGGTCTCTGGGGAAGATCGTCAACACGCCCGAGGTGATCCGGGTCTACATTGGGTCCTTCTGGTCTCACCCGTTGCTCATCCCAGATAACCGCAAGCTCTTCGAGGCCGAGGAACAGGACCTCTTCAGGGACATCCAAAGCCTGCCCCGTAACGCAGCCCTCCGGAAACTGAACGATCTCATTAAACGGGCGCGGCTGGCCAAGGTGAGTCTCTCCAGTGCTATGATCAAGGGGGGTTTCTGATGATAATGGGCTGTAAAAGGAAGGCTTTCCCCCTACACCATCTTTCCAGAGTCGCATGCCCTCCGGATTGCAAAGCCCAGCATTCCTGATCATCTCGGCCATGCTGCCTCTGGCTGATGGGAGTGGAAGTCCAAAACATCTGCAGGGCACCAGGTTGAGAGAGAGGCATGTTGTGAGGCATGCAAGCAAGTCCAGCTTAAGGAACACCCGGTAGTATGAAAGGAAGTTGACACATGGCTCTTCTCTTGTAGTCAGAAAAAATGCAGTAGTGTCTGTTTAATGCAGTGTTCTCCAACCTTGGGTCCCCAGATGTTTTTGGCTTACAACTCCCAGCATGCCCCAGCCAGCGTAGCTGGCTGGGGCATGCTGGGAGTTGTAGGCCAAAAACATCTGGGGACCCAAGGTTGGAGAACACTGGTTTAATGAATTCATTTATGAATCAGATTTTCATGCCTCCTTTAAGAATGAGAACCCTTAAAGTAGTAGCCGTTGAAAAGGGATCGTATGAGTGAATGAAGATCTGATCATACTGTGTTTGAACATGAGATCCCTCAGGGACTTCCGTGCTATGGCCATATGGTCCACCCAGAGCCACCTATGACAGCAGGGTTAGAACAACATAAGAATGTAAGAAGAGCCCTGCCGGATCAGACCAAGGGTCCATCTAGTCCAGCATTCTGCTCACGCAGTGGCTGCTGCCTCCGATTCTGGAGGAAGCACACAGCCAATCAGGACTAGTACCCACCGATGGCCTTCTCCTCCAGGAATGTATCCAATCCCCTTTTAAAGCCCTCCAAATTGGTGGCCATCGCGACATCTTGTGGAAGTGAGTTCCATGGTTTAACTATGCACTGTGTGAAGAAGCACTTCCTTTTCTCTGTCCTGAATCTCC
Organism: Shinisaurus crocodilurus; assembly: GCA_021292165.1. Classification (NCBI taxonomy): domain Eukaryota; kingdom Metazoa; phylum Chordata; class Lepidosauria; order Squamata; family Shinisauridae; genus Shinisaurus; species Shinisaurus crocodilurus. Next base: position 115,513 of record JAHFWL010001044.1, read on the forward strand.
CACAAATGGGCTTCATGGGATCACCCTGTTGGGTTCTAGTATTATGAGAGAGGGAGAACAATGTCTCCCTGTCCACTTCCTCCACACCGTGCATAATTTTGTCCACCTCTATGACATGTCTCCCCTCACTCGCCTTTTCCCTAAGCTAAACAATCCTGGCTGCTGTAACCTTTCCTCGTAGGGGAGTTGCTCCAGCCCCTCGATCATTTTAGTTGCCCTTCTCTGCACTTTTTCCAACTCTACAATGTCCTTTTTTAGGTGCGGTGACCAGAACTGTACACAGTATTCCAAGTGCAGTCACACCATAGATTTGTATATGGACAGTATGACCTTGGCAGTTTTATTTCCAATTCCTTTCCTAATGATGCCTAACTAACATGGAGTTTGCCTTTTTCACAGCAGCTGGACACTGGGTTAGACCTCAGGCCCACCTAGGGTCCCAGTCTGCCACCCCAGCATTCCCCAGATGCCCACGCCCCCTTTCCCATGGCCCCACCCACTTTCCCCTGAGGTCAGTCATTCGGCTTTTCCAGTTTTCTCCCCGTTCTAAAAGGTTGAAATGCCTCTCCGAAGGCTGCTACACGCAGTTAAAGCTTTAAGCTAAAAGATGCTGGCATTGTTTTTTTTAATACTTTGGCCCCCGCCCCTTTTTACCTTCAGTCTCGCCCACCGCTGGAATTGAGGCCCCCGAGAGCTTCTCTGAAAGTGAATCCGGCCCCCGGGCTGAAAGAGGTTCAACACCCCTGACCGATGTCCTTCGGAACACTTTGCCTGTCTGTGAGGCCCTGGGAGGTGCCCCAAGTGGAGACAACTAGATGTTGGAGAACCTTTCATGCCAATAAAATTGCCCTGAGATTTTTACTAGCTGGATGAGTTTTGTTTACATTTGGAGTGTGAGAAACTAGAGAAAGTGTGACTGTTGAAGGAAACCCAGTGGCCTTCACCGGTGAACGGAGATTTGAATCCAGCCACCATCACCTCCCATCCAACTCTGAGATTACCCACGGTGTCTGCCTCCCGCTCCCATCAGCCCCAGCCAGCACAGGCAGTGCCCATGGGAGTTGTAGTCCACCCCATCTGGGAAGCACCAGGTTGGGGAAGTCTGCACTAGATCATCTCCGCTCCCAGTTAAACACGGTGGGGCTTTTTTGCTGGCTTGTTTTGTTCTTTTTAATTAGCGTGTTGATGGGGCAGGTATCTTGCAACTCTCGGATTCTAAATACAGTAATACCTTGGATTGCAAGTAACTTGGTTTGAGAGCGTTTTGCAAGACAAGCAAATTTTTAAATATTTATTTAATTTTTTTGACTTGATATACAAGCGACGTCTTGCAATACAAGTACTGTAGTACGGCTTAAATTAAAAATCTCTGTACACATTTTTTGGGGGGATTTCGTTTTGATATAATAAGAGTGTTTTGGATTACAAACACGTTTCCGGAACGAATTATGCTCTCAATCCAAGGCATGACTGTACTTGTTCCGCCATGACGTTTCCTGGGTGGCTTTGGGCACATCACAGTCTCTCGACCCGTCCCAAACTGCCTTCAGAATGATAGTGAGGATAAATGAAGTAAGAGCTACAAAGAAGCATGCTGTAGAAAAGGGGAATAATAATTATTTTTTTAAAAAAATGGAGAGGAGCACAAGAATGAAGGACACAGGAGCATTATATACCGGCAATGTTGCGGGTATCCCATTGTTAAGGTGCAATCCTGTGCAAGTTTAGACGGAAAACAGGCCTACGACTCCCAGCATGCCCCAGCTGGCTGGGGCATGCTGGGAGTCGTAGGCCTGTTTTCTGTCTAAACTTGCACAGGATTGCGCCCTTAGCCACTGTTGTGTGTGGTTCTTTTAGGCTTGAAATCTGAAAACATGACTCAGTGGTGGCTTTGGAGACCAAACTGCAGCTCACATTTATTCCACTCCAGGTGGAAATGTGCAAAGGCTTGCATCATAAGCCCCTTAAGCCAGCTAATTTTCTCAAGTGCCCCATCAGTTGGACTCGGTCAGATGGATCATGCCTTCTCCTTTTCAGAAAATCCCAAGTTTGACACCTTCTGCAGTCCCTTCCACAGAAATGTGAGCCCATCGCTCAGCTGGGGCATGCTGGGAGTTGTAGGCCTTTTCCCCCCCTGTCTAAACTTGCATAGGATTGCACCTTTAGTCTTTTAAAAGAATATGAAGACCACCCTTCTGTGCTGCCCTTAGGTTCACGCTTACATCATAAGCTCGCTTAAGAAGGAAATGCCGTCCGTGTTCGGCAAAGACAATAAGAAGAAAGAGCTCGTGAACAATTTGGGGGAGATCTACGGACGGATCGAGCGGGAGCATCAGATTTCACCGGGAGACTTTCCTAAACTGAAGAAGATGCAAGTGAGTGCCAGAAACAATAGAATCTGGGGACAGTGACGGGAAAACGGTGGGATTCGGCTGCAACTCAGCTGCTGCCACCTTCCGGCTTGGAAGGAATGTTTTTAACCCAGGAGAGATTCTCGTTTTCAGTTCTGATTATTGTTGTGGGGGGGGGGGGAGAGAGAAGATGCCGTATTTCTCAATTCCAGAGTGGCAGCTGTGTTAACCACTAGTGGCCCTTGCTGGCTGGGGCATGCTAGGAGTTGTAGGAATTTTTTCTGTCTAAATACGCATAGGATTGCACCCTTACTCCACTGTCGTACAAAAGGAGTCAAAACTGCTTACAAAATAGAACGTAACATACTTCGCAAATGGAGTAAAGAGAAAAATCAGCGCCAATCCATAAATGCCAACACAAAATCAGACAGTTAAAATAGTCACCACATTAAAAGAGACAGTAATAAAACCCCCAGGATCAGCAGCACCGTATCAAAATGTAAGTCATGCTTGGCAAGCAGACTGGAACAGTAAGGCCTTTGATAATTTTCTGAAAGGAAATAAAGAAGGGGCCTGGCAGAAAGTTCTCCAATCTTGGTGCCACCACCAAAAAAGCCCCGTCTCTTGTGCCCACCTGCCTGGCCTCACAAATGGACATGACAGAGACTCAGGTAGGCATGGACGCGAATTTCGCTCCTGTTTGCAAATCATGTGAACACATTCCGTTCGCAACACCGAATGCAAACACGAGCAGGAGTGCGATTCTCGGGAAATGTTTGCAATTTCCCAATGTGTTCACATTTGAAAGTGCACACTTGCAAATGCGCGTCCGCCCTCCCTCCCCCCCCCCCCACATTTTCACACTTTTAGCCTATGTGGGAGAAGGGTGCATTTTCAGTACAACTTTTAAAAATGTGCATTTTTTCCCATTGAAGATTAGCATTTTCCTGATAGGAAATTTCGATTTGGGAATGTGAAAAAGGCAAAAGAAGAACAAAAGAAGAGCCATGCTGGATCAGACCAAGGGTCCATCTAGTCCAGCATTCTGCTCACACGGTGGCCAACCAGCTGCCCCAATGGGAAACTCACAAGCAGAACATGAGTGCAACAGCATCTTCCTGCCCATGTTCCCCAGCAACTGGTGGACATAGGCACCCTGCCTCTGATACTGGAGGAAGCCTATAGCCATCAGGGCTAGTAGCCATTGATAGCCTTCTCCATGAATTTGTCCAATCCCCTTTTAATGCCTTCCAAATTGGTGTGCATCGCTACATCTTGTGGAAGTGAGTTCCAGAGTTTAACTCTGCGCTGTGTGAAGAAGGACTTCCTTTTATCTGTCTTGAATCTCCCACCAATCAGCTTCATGGGATGGCCTTGGGTTCTAGTGTTTAATGAGTGGGAGAAAAATGCCTCCCTGTCTACTTCCTCCACACCAGGCATAATTTTGTACACCTGAGCTTCCAGGAGAGATTCAGAGAGCCTCAGCAAGCTCAGACATGTCCACCCGTCCCTGACAGAGCGCAAGGCTTTTGCTGCTGATCTTGAAGGAGGCAAGGCAAGCTCATATGGGAGTGGCCATTTCCGAAGGTGCTTCATCTTGAATTCCGGGCTATCTCAAAGAGCGCCTCCAGCAACATCAAGTAGGCCGCTCAACAAGGTCTGCCACGGACGGCCTTCTCCTTATCCCATCAGCCAGAGCAGCCAGGCTTGCGCCCTTACCCACCCATTCATGCAACGTTCGCAGGAAAGGCTGATTAAGATGTTAAATACTAGCCTTCCCCAACTCCCAGTATTTCTGGACCACAACTCCCAGCATGTTCCCATGTTCCCCAGCAACTGGTGGACATAGGCACCCTGCCTCTGATACTGGAGGAAGCCTATAGCCATCAGGGCTAGTAGCCATTGATAGCCTTCTCCATGAATTTGTCCAATCCCCTTTTAATGCCTTCCAAATTGGTGTGCATCGCTACATCTTGTGGAAGTGAGTTCCAGAGTTTAACTCTGCGCTGTGTGAAGAAGGACTTCCTTTTATCTGTCTTGAATCTCCCACCAATCAGCTGGGATCTCATGTTCAAACACAGGCTGGTGGGGACTAGGAAGAGGGCCTTCCCTGTGGCGGCCCCCACATTATGGAACTCCCTCCCTAGTGACCTTCGCCATGCCCCCTCCGTGATGAGCTTCCGCTGTGCATTAAAAACATGGCTGTTCAGGCGGGAATATGGGGTGGGTTAGGTTTTTAATGAGAATTTTTAATATTGTTTTAATTATTATATTTTATTGTGTTGTTTTGCTGTATTTTAATTGTACATCGCCCAGGGTGGCCGGGTGACCGGCCAGATGGGCGATTGATAAATATAATAAATAAATAAATAAATAAATAAATATTAAATAGGATTGCCTCGCAGCCGTGCACCGCAGTGCAGCCGTCCTCGACCTGGTGTCCTCCAGATGTTTTTGACTGCAACTCCCAGCATCCCTGACCATCGGCCATGCAGGCTGGGGCTGATGGGAGGTGCAGTCCAAAACCGACACCAGGCTGGGGAAGCCTGCCCTAGTGTGATCTGTGTTGTCGCAGCACGCAGCTTATGTGACCACATGTGGCCAGTGAGCACCTCCCACCTTGCAGGATGTTATGAGAAATGCCGGCACGATGGCAGCATCGGTCCGGTTGAGCTCCGTATCTGACCGCCTCGGCGCAACCTTTCCCAACGTGGTAGCGTCCAGAGGTTTTGGACTTCAGCTCCCAGCAGCCCTAGGCAGGGTGGCCAGGAATGCTGGGAGTTGTGGTCCAGAAATACTGGGAGTTGGGGAAGGCTGGTATTTAACATCTTAATCAGCCTTTCCTGCGAACATTGCATGAATGGGTGGGTAAGGGCGCAAACCTATGCGTGTTTAGGCAGGGGAAAAAAGGCCTACAACTCCCAGCATGCCCCAGCCATACTGGGGAGTTGAAGGCCTTCTTCCTTTTCTAAACGGGCATAGGATGCGCCTTAAGTGCGTTTTTGAACTTTTGGCTGCTTCGCACACTGAGACGGAGGGGGGATTCAGCGAACAACTTTATTGTGTAAAGCCATCGTCCGCCACAATATAAATACAACAAAGAGGCAGACCAGCAAACACAGTCATCAATCAGATGTATAAATACGTAAGCCCCTCTGCAATAAACTATATAGATGTTTAAAATGCAATATAAAAGGATCTCATGTCATTCCTCACCCCAGGTTTGTATGTTTTTTTGTTGAGACGTGGCTCCTCTTTTCTTAGCCGCCAAAGCAAACGTTGCTACTTGGGTGGTAATGAAAACTTTTTTGCCTGCAAGCAGTGGGGGGATTAGATATTGATATCTCTGTCTTTGTTGTAAAGTGCTAGCTCTGCTTTTCTGCCACGTAAGCAGTGAGTGAGAGATTTTCTTAACCCGATAGCCCCCTTTAGCTGGTGGCAGCTTCCTGTTGTCTTCCACAAGCAATGTGTAAAATGGTGTGTACGCAGACCAATAACCCGGGCCCCACGCAGCAGAACAGTAAGCTCTAAGCCAGTGACGCCCGCTTCCAGTTGCAGCCCTTCTTAAAGTCATTAGCTGGCTCTGTCTGTGTGGAACAGATGGAAAACACTTATCCTGAAAATGCTCCTAAGTCTTGGGCCAAATGGGTCACTGGGACAAAGCTCGCTCTCAAATTAGCGCATGGATTGCAAAGATTGGAGGGGGAGAACTCTCTGAAAACGGTTAGATAATTTTTCACATTGTTGTCTTTTGAAATTTTATTTGGTACTGGGCTCCAGGGGTGGGAAACACGAAACACACACACACACACCCCGCCGCAGAGCACTACACAGATCAAATTTAGCTTCAGAGCAGGCTAAATTTGGCCCGTTTGGCACTCCGTAGTGCTAACGCAGCCCTTCCCCCCCCCCCAAAAAACTTTTTCATGTACCCTGCAGCACCTCGCAGAGTGTAGCCTGGGGAGCGGGGTGTCCAGCGGGGTGAAAATGGCCCTTGGACCCCCCAATGTTGCCCACCCCGCTGTGCTTGTAATTGTTCTGTATAAGAAAGTTGTTCGCTGCTTTGGGCTTAACTTTGGATGGAAAAGAAGTGGTGGTGGCGATGGCGATGATGAATGTTACATTGCGCGGTAACACAATCCTCACCCCGTTCTGTCTGTCCCGCGTCTTTCAGGAGCAGCTTCAGGGTCAAGATTTCAGCAAGTTCCAGCCTTTAAAGAGCAAGTTGCTGGAGGCCGTCGAGGACATGCTGGCGAATGACATTGCGCAGCTCATGGTGCTGGTCCGCCAGGAGGAGTCCCAGAGGCCCGCCCAGATGGTGAAGGGAGGCGCCTTTGAGGGCACCCTGCATGGCCCGTTTGGGCACGGCTACGGCGAGGGAGCGGGAGAGGGAATCGACGACGCCAATTGGGTGGTCGCCCGAGACAAGCCCATGTACGACGAGATCTTCTACACGCTGTCGCCGGTCGACGGCAGAATAACGGGGGCGAATGCCAAGAAGGAGATGGTGAGGTCCAAGCTGCCCAACACGGTGCTGGGCAAGATCTGGAAACTGGCCGATATCGATAAGGACGGCATGCTGGACGACGAGGAGTTTGCGCTGGCGAACCATCTCATCAAAGTCAAGTTGGAAGGCCACGAGCTCCCGAATGAGCTTCCGTCCCATCTCATCCCTCCATCGAAGAGGAAGCTAGCGGAGTGAGAGGCCGCCAGGGAGAAAGCTGGGATAGGGGGAGGGAGAGAGAAGCAACGCGAATATTGTACCTGTTGAGATGTGAGGTCACCTTTGGGCTTGTAACCACTTGCAGGTGTGCAGAGGAACCTGATGCAAAGCTGAGGGTTGGGTCCAGATTGAGTCATCCTTCAAGTAGAGCCATTGAAATCAATTGGAATGAAGTTAGTCATAGCTAACCTAAGTCCCACTGCTTTCAATGGGCCTACTGTAAGTGTGACCAAATCTGGATCGAACCCAAAGTCGTATTCTTTCTCATGATATGCAATTAACTCTTCCCTAGTAACTTCCTGGCGTCCTGATATGTCTTGATAAAGAGGAAAAGTATGATAGGAATTGAGAGAGTGTTTTTATAAGGATGTACGAGAATTTCATTCCTGTTTGCAAATCATGCAAACATGTCTTGTTCGCAACCCCAAACACGAACATGAGCTGGATCACAATTCTCAGGAAATTGTTGCAATTTCCCAAACTTGCGTTCACATTCAGAAGTGCACATTGCTGCAAGTGTGCACTTCTGAAAATGTGCACTTGGCACACGTGTGCACCTGCGCAAATGCACCTTCTCTCTCTCCCCCCCCCCCCCGCCCCCAAATCTACATTTTCATGCTTTGGCCTGTGGGGGAAATGTGCCTTTTTGATCAGGAAAAATGTGCATTTTTTAAAAAATGCACATTTTCCCCAATTGAAAAGGTGCATTTCTCCAGATTGGAAAATGGGGGGGGGGAGCCACTCACTTTTGGGAATGCTAACAAGGTGAACCGAGCTTTGGGGAGGAATTTGGAGAACCCCAAGGAGCTTGAACATGGCATGTTTAGCCATCCCTAATTGGAGTGAAGCAGGCTGCGGTGTAGAGACTCGGGTGAGGATACGTAGCTTCCGTCATCGTTCCTTCCAGCAGTTTGATATTCCCGTGTGATTTGTCCCCAGCGCTTTAAATCAACACTGTAATCGCTGATGGACCCCAAGCCAAAACCTTAGATGAACAATACCTCCGGATGAGAGTGGTGCTTAGAACTTGCACTTGGATCTTAAGCATTTTTTGTGGAACCGTCGTCCATGTTCAGTCTTCCTGCCTGTTCTGTCTTTTTTTTAATTTTTGAATACTTGTGGTACAGATTTTATCTGCAGAATAAGTCCTGGACCTGTTCTAGCCATAGGAAATGAATTACTCCTAGTCTGGTCTTCTGCGTTTTCTTGTGGGACAGGCGTGGGGGGGAACCTCCGATGAAAATGCCACACTAGGGCACACTTTTCAATGTTCTGGATATGTTTAGGATTCAGGCGTAAAGCCTTGGGCTGTAGCCAATGCAAGTCCTACTTAGGTGTAGACCCACTGAAATGAATGGGACTTAACTTGTGCTAACCTTGGATACAACCCAATAAGTCCTCTTCTAGTTAATGGCATTGCTCGACCGCAAGCGCTACTGGGATTCTGAGAACGGTATCGGAGGGGCTGTGCAGGTTGCCCTTAGCCATGGTGCCTGGGGATGATGGGAGTTGCGGTCCAACATGTCTGGAGGGCGCCATGGTGGGGAAGGCGGGGTTAGTAGCTCAAATGAGCCCTCTGGATAGAAATGTTGGCAAGACGAGAACCAAGGATTAAGAACAGCAGCGAGCGCTTCCTGGCATCTCCTAGCCCGAGGTTCTCACACCTCTTTGAACCTGGGCTCAGCTGTGGCTGAACTAATCCTGCTCAGGATGTTTACCTTTCATCATATGTGGATTGGATCCAGATTGAGGTGAGTGCAACCGGGCTTCTCCCCGCGCTTCTCCTCCTCATGGCAGCCCCCTCAAGCCCCCTGAAAGTGCTACACAGAGGGTTGGGGAACCCTGTTGAACTGGGTGAGCTCTGGTGCAGCGGGGGATCCCTAAAAATCGGGTGTAGGCACCTTCCATGAGCAGAGCCCTTCTGCCACCGGAAGGCAAATCCTGGCTCACATATATATTCTAGAGACTTTTAACCATATATATGGTTAAATATATATGGTTAAAATATATATGGTTATATATATACATATATATAAATATATGTAACCATATATATGTATATATATATATACATATATATAAATATATGTAACCATATATATATGGTTACAAGTCTCTAGAATTCCGTTTCCTGATCTGTCCATCGTTGAGAGTGAGAGCAGGGGGCGTAACATGTAAGTGTTCTGTCCCCCGAGCATCCATTCGCGCATCACTCACAGCTTTCCCCCCCGCCAACACTCACCTCCGATAGATACCTAGAATCATCATTCTGAACCGTATCCAGATTTGAAGAGCCTGAGCCAAGCGACGTCCTGCTGCTCTGCCTCTCTCCCTCACTTCAAAGTATGCCTCTTCTCCACCCCGTGATTTTGTTGGTGGCAGCGGTGGGATTGCAGTCCTTGTTGCTTTGTATATGCTGAACTTCTACTGTGACTTGAGGAGAGGGCGGGGAGGACAGAACCAAGACAGTTATAACTTATTTTATATCTCTGTGTTAATATTATATAGAGAAATATTATATTCTGTGTGTGTAAAAACATCCTTATATTGCAGTGCATTTATCATGCCTTTAAAAAAAAATGTTAATGCATTAACCTTTTTTTGTACCTGCATCGTAAAACATTATTAAAAAACAAAGGCTGAATCTGTTTTGTCTGGTGTTCCCTTGTATGAATGGAGGTTTGGGGTGCTTCCGGGCAAGGCTTTTCTTGTGCAATCTCCCTGCTTCGCTCACAGAATTTTACCGGGGGTGGGTTCCAGATGTCGTCGTCATCATCTCGCACTCATAAGCTCCCCGTGTTTTCCCACTGCTTCCTTCGTCGTTTCTCTTTCCACAAAATATCCATTATGCGCTTGCCAGCAATTGGTCTTAGATCCATAGATCATAGAGTCAGAAGGGGCCTACAAGGCCATCAAGTCCAATCCCCTGCTCCATGCAGGAAACTAGAGGAGGGGTCTCCCATCCAAGTCATCACCAGGCCTGACCCTGCTTAGCTTTCCATGCTCAGACAAGCTGAGCCAGCGTGAGCCACAGGCCTGTAACTTGTACTAATTGAAAACCACTAATACCTGTTCTCTAAAACTATCTTACTGATTGGGAATCTTAACTGTAAATAAAATGAATGGGTATAATTTTTTTCCTTTGGCTTGACCTTCGGTGGAATATGACCGACAACCTTTCTACTTGATTCTTTGTTCCAGCATCCAATCCAAGTAGGGCTGTAATCCTACCCCAACATGGTGCCCTCCAGATGTTTTGGAGGACAACTCGCAGCATTCCTGCTCATTGGCCATGCCAGTAGGGGCTGATGGGAGTTGGGAGTCCAAAACATCTAGAGGGCACCCGGTTGCGGAAGGCTGCTGTAGAGACCTGGGTGCAAGTCTCATTAGACTCGATGGGGCTTGCTTCTGAGTATAGAAACTTAAAAGTCAAGAATTGTATATACAAAAAATAACCATAAAATATAGTAAAATAGATTAAATTTTATAATGTAATATAAAAATTTCCAGAAATGTTTTTTTTTTTAAATTATATATATAAAACATGTATAAGACAGAACAAATAGACCTGTAAAATACAGCGTCTTAAGGGCTGAAGATGATAATAATGTCCTTTCAGACTTGAGGACCTCTCTCTCTAGATGAGGTATTATTAGTGCCAAAGTTTTGTTTGTTTGGTGCTTCCAGAGAAATGTCCTCACAGCATGTAAGCTTTCTTTACTCGTGTGTAGAAGCCAAACGCGTTTCGGCCTAAAGGCCTTCTTCAGTGGCCCTGTAGTTTTCACTTACGGTAAGTCAATATACAAGCTAATGCTCTGTATCTCTCCAATTCAAGGTTGGTTTCATCTACCAAGCTCCTGAGGCAATGTAGGAAAAAGTCCTACAACCCCCAGCATTCAACCTCTCAATGCTGGGAGTTGTAGGACTTTTTCCTGTCTAAATATGCATAGGGTCGCACCCTAAGTCTGCCGTCTCTTCCTACACTCCATCTTAAGACTGGGACCAGTGCAGATTTTATGAATTTTAACACTTAAGCCGACCAACCAACCCACCCCTCACCACTTTTGGATCCAGGTCGGACGCTTAACATCCGACCTGTTGCAGGGTTCTGGAGTACTCAAAAGCTTGCTCACTATGTTGTGACGTATTGGTGGGTCCTTCCATGTGACAGAGCACATGCTTTGCACACGGAAGGTCCCAGGTTCGATCCCCGGCCTCTCCAGGTAGGGCTTGGAAAGAATCCTGCCTGAAACCCTGGAGAGCCGCTGTTGCCAGTCAGTGTCGACAATACTGGGCTAAATGGACCAAGGGCCTGATTCGGTATATGGCAGCAGCTTCCTACATTCCTAATAAAGTATTGCCCTGCTCTGGGTTTTTTGACATTTTCCTCATGGGCCAATAGGGTTGACTTTTCTTTTTTTTTTAATGCCATGAGATGGGACAGATGGTGTTGTTTAAAACGCATCCCCTGCGCTGCTCCATAGAAACACTTCCTTAATCTCCCGGTGTATCATTGCAGGCCAATGTGCACCTTGCATCGTGCACAAGATCAAGCTGCTCGTCGCTGAGATTCCATGTGCAAACAAGAAACCAGAGAAACCAGGCTGGTGGGGACTAAGAAGAGGGCCTTTTCTGTGGCAGCCCCCAATTTATGGAACTCTCTCCCCAGTGACCTCCGCCATGCCCCTTCCTTGATTAGCTTCCACCGGGCATTAAAAACGTGACTTTTCAGGCGGGAATATGGGGCGGGTTAGGATTTTTAAGTTTTGTACTGTTTTTAATTGTGTTTTATACTGTGTGTGTGTGTGTGTGTGTGTGTATGTGTGTTCCCCCCCCCTGTATTTTATTGGATTGTACATCGCTCAGAGTGGCCGGATGTGTGGCCAGATGGGTGATTCATAAATATAATAAATAAATTATATATATATATATATATATATATATATATATATATATATATATATAAACACACGCGCGTGTGTGTGTGTGTGTGTGTGTTTGAAGGCTGTGCAGTGAGCATACCCCTGAGAGCTGTGGCTAGGCAGAGGCAACTGGGGATATTATGGGCATGCATTTTCAAAACATGCAAAAAACACCCTCGTCTTTTTGCTCATCTTACACTGCAAAAAGTTGCTCATCTGTTACACTGCCAAATTGTACACAGGACATTTCTGAACTTCACGGTCCGGACCTGTATACAAAACAAATCTGCCAAATCTGAGGCCGACCACAGAGTGAGAAACGGAGGAGGCATCAAACCGGTGACATATTTGGACTTTGGGGGGGCAACGCAAGAGAACGCGACATAAGTGGCGAGCGTGGCCATGCCAGTGCTGCTACTCAAGAGTTGCGGGGGTGGTATTTAGAATGTCGCAGAGAGGAAAGGGACAACATCCTGACCTTGCCACGAGGCTGATACTTTGGCTAACCTCTGGGGCTGCGTTTTTGTCACTCGGAGCAGTTCTTGTCAACCTGCCCTTTGCCTCCCTTGCAGTGATCAGCCGCTCAACCCTCACTTCTTCCACAGGGATACCTTGGGATGCTCCTCAAACTGTACCTTAGCTTGAGACCTTTTAACTGGCGGTGGCCGACACTTCCAAACGAGGCTTTTATAGCGCAATCGCACTGCCTCGTCCGTGGAATTTTCCCAGGGGCTGCGCGGCGGCGGTGGTGATTCCAGACCATGTCGCCTTCAGCTTGTAGCCCGCCTGTCTTTCCCCACTATTTCCTCCTTTTTTTTCTTACCAGAAAAAATCATCTTCTGGAAGAAAAGGCAGAATAGCTTTTCAGATTTAGATTTAGGCGCGTGCGCGCAGCTGGGCTGGTGGAAGCGGACTTCCCTCCTCCAGTCAATATCCTGCTTCAGGCCCCTGGAAAAAAAGCTACGCGAAGGGTCGGTGATTGTGGTGGTGTGGGAGGGGAGACACCCCCCCCAAAAAAAAAATTGGGGAGAGGCACCTTTTGTGAGCAGAGCCCTTCCCATTAACGAAAGGCCGATTCTGGATCCAACCTTCAGTCCAGAAGCACCCTTGCAGGCTCGTTTCGTCCAGCACGGACGGGAAAAATGGAATCGATGCCACGCCAAGCCATTGTGCTGCTTGGACTGGAGCCCAAATCCCCCCAGCACCACTGGGGCCAACGCTGTAAAGCAGCCTTTGGACTTTGGACCACAACTCCCATGACTGCTGTTGACCAGTGGCGGCGCTACTGGCTGTGGCCGATGGGAGTGGAAGCCCAAATCATCAGGAGAGCACCAGGTTGGGGGAAGATGCTGTTTATTATTCACCGCCCAGCAGCCAAAAGGCTCCCTGGGCGGTTTACAAAAAGAAACAGGATAAAAACAGTCATCTTAAAAACAAAAAAGCATAAAATAAAATACAGAACAACATAAAATTACACAATAAAACCAAGCAGCCAAAAAGAATCCGTCCGGAGGTACAGTAGAATAATAAAAATGAATAAAAAAAACCAATCATTAAAATATTGGGCAAATAAAAAGGTTTTCACCTGGCACCTAAAAGAATACAGAGTGGGCGCCAGGCGCACCTCGGGAGCTGATTCCACAAATGGGGTGCCACAACTGAGAAGGCCCTTCCTTTAGCAGCCACCCTCCTAACTTCCTTTAGAGGGGGCTCTCTGAGAAGGACCTCCGAAGAGGATCGCAAGGTTCGGGCAGGCATGTATGGGACGAGGCGTTCCTTCAGATACCCTGGCCCCAAACCGTTTAGGGCTTTTTTGAATGTCAATGTTAGCACTTTGAATAGGGCCCAGCCCCGGACTTCAATTGGTAACCAATGTAGTTCATAGAGGACTGGCGTAATATGTTCTTGTCGGCCAGTCCCCATTAGCAGCCTTGCTGCTCTATTTTGAACCAATTGAAGTCTCTGGCCCATTTTCAAAGGCAGCCCCACGTTAAAGGCTTGCGGCACCATTCAGACCCCCCAGTTCCTGCTTTCATCTGTCACACACACACCCCGCCCCGCCAGGTGCTTCCTAAAGCAGGTTGCTTCAGTTTCTGCTGCATAACATGGAATAAATGACTCATCGTCTTGAACTGGGCAGAAGGGAAGGAAACGCTAGGGATGTTGAAGAGTCCTCGGTCTCGAGTCACGAGTCGAGTCACGAGTCTCTGGACCCGAGTCTCGAGTCTGAGTCCGAGTCCTTGGTCCAAAATGGTGACTCACGAGTCACTCCCAAAGCTGACTCCATGAGTCCCTATTAAAATCAATGGGGTTTTTTCCCAACAAAATAAGGCTACTTCAGATGTGTGGCTTAAATAAATTCTAGGCAGAAGTGTGCCTTTTTATTTCAAAACTCTGCAACTGATTTTGGCAAGAACAGACCAGGCAGACAAACCCCAAATAACCAGGCAGGCAGAGGAGGCAGGGAACCCCAAAGCAGGCAGGCAGAGGGCTTTGTCTTGGACAATTCAAACTGTTGAACTGGTCAAGAAGAGACCAGGCAGGCAGAGGAGGCAGGGAACCCCAGACAGGCAGGCAGAGGCAGCCAAACCCAAAATGTCTGAAAGGTTGCATTTTAGGAAAATGATTTCAAAAAATAAACTTGCTGTACTTCCTAAAACTTATCCATGTTGCATTTGAGGAACACGATTTTTTCTAAATGTTTGGCCCCCATTCTGGAACGGTGAAGTCTCATCACAATTTCACCCTCACTCTTCGCTGGTGATCGCGCTCCTCTCCACTCCTTCTGGCACAGACCAGGGATGTTGACGAGTCCTTGGTCTCGAGTCCCGAGTCGAGTCTCGAGTCCCATTAAAAATATTGGGACTCGAGTGGGACTCGAGTCAGAGGGGGGACTTAGTCCGACTCACGAGTCGAGTCCTGGAGTCCGAGTCCCCATCCCTGGGAAATGCATGAGTCGGAAGGCACGTCTTGGAATACGGTGGCCAAGCTGCAACCGGGAGAAGCCTTCTGTGGTTGTGTTTTTGGTCACAGCTCTGCAAGCTGAAGGACCATGCAACGAGGGCCTCCCCTGCCTCCCAGACCAAGCCTGACCCCCGTGGCTGCAGCAAGCAGGATTTTGATCGTGCCGCACAGTGGGTGAGAGTGGAGGGTGAATTAGGGGACCACAAGATGCTGCAGGACTGGTGAAAAGAGGAGCATTTTCTGGGCTACTTCCAACGTCGTGAGAGCCGACGCCCATTCATGCCACAGGACTCCCTGTGCGTACCCGAAATCTGCTCCAGAGAGCCCCCCCTCCTCAGAGCAGATTTGGGGAGCACGGAGGGGGCCTCAGAAGGGACATGAACTCTGTTCAACCAGTGGTTTCCATTCCGCTGGCAGGTGGCCAACGTTGGATCCAACCCTCTGGATTGCAACCTGGCAACCCTATTTGGAGTTTTAAAAAAAAAACCCAACACTTGCTTTTCCTAATGCCCAAAGACCATTTATTGTTGAAATATATACCGGGTTGTGATCAAGACTTAGTGATACTTGGGGTAGACTTGGAGTAGAAATCAACAGGACTTAAGTTAGTCCCGATTAACATAAGTCCTGTTGATTTCAGTGGGCCTACTCCCAAATGTGACTAAATCTGGATCCAACCCACTATCTTGCAACGGAAAACCCTGTCAAAAGAAATATACTTTCACATTTCTGGAAGCAAATTGCGGAGTTCAGAGGGCAGGTTCCAGCCTTGGATCCAATGTATTGTAGGTTTTGAGTATCCAGGTGACAACACGAGAAGAGTTACGTAATTCATTTTTTTTGTTGCTGTTATCAAGAGAACAAGAACATCTTCCGTAGGGAGGGATCTCAAGACGTGATTTCATGTAGAGAACATAGAATCATAGAATCATAGAAAAGTAGAGTTGGAAGGGGCCTACAAGGCCATCGAGTCCAACCCCCTGCTCAATGCAGGAATCTAGGTCAAAGCATCCCTGACAGATGGCTGTCCAGCTGCACCTTGAATGCCTCCAGACTGGGAGAGCCCACCACCTCCCTAGGTAGTTGATTCCATTGTCTTATTGCTCTGACAGTCAGGAAATTTTTCCTGATGTTTAGGTGGAATCTAGGTTCCTGTCACTTGAGCCCATTATTCCGTGTCCTGCAAACTGGGATGAACGAGAAGAGATCTTTGCCCTCCTCTGTGTGACATCCCTTCAAATACTGGAAGAGTGCGATCAGATCTCCCCTCAGTCTCCTCTTCTGAAGGCTAAACAGGCCCAGTTCTTTCAGTCTCTCCTCATAGGGCCTTGTTTCCAGTCCCTTGATCATCCTTGTTGCCCTCCTCTGAACCCTCTCCAGTTTGTCTACGTCCTTCTGAAAGTGTGGTGCCCAGTGTGGTAACATGTTAGCATTCTTCCTGTCCTGCATGCTGGCACAAGCATCTTTGTCAGGGGAAAAATGGGAACTCTTTGTGCTGATGCTGCCCTGAGGAAACACTGTAGACTGATATCAAGCCCTAGGGAAATGTCAGACCCAGCAGGGAAAACCTGATAATGTTCACCTGGCAAGACCTCTTGGCAAACCCGGAATAAATTTATGCTGACAGACCAAACCTCGCAAGTTTAACTGTTTTACTTATAATGATTTTGTAAAACAGTAAGGGGCAATTTGATTCTTTTTTTTTTTTTATGATGGGATCTTTAATATTATGATTCAGGCCTATCTTTTTTTTTTTTTTTAATTTATTTATTTATTTAAATTTTAACATATATAGAACAACCAAACAACAAACGAAATATCCAGTCTATTACAGAAACTGCATTAGACCAGAATAAAGTAACCCCCCCCCCCCAAATTAGAATTTCAAAGGAACAAATCTGGCTGGGCGCCTTTTCCAAAGTCTTTTTCGTCCACAAAGTAGTCAGTTTTGTGATAGGTAAGTATTTGTGAGTTTATTGCATCCATATGTGCTGGAAGGCTTGAGGTATTTTTGTTGTGGATGTTCTGTATGAGAATTGGACAAAAGGCCACCATTCTGCTTCAAAAGAGTTTGTTTTCTTTTTTCCTCCTGCAGTTCTCAATTTTGGAGTTAATTTTTCAATTAATGCAATTTCCCATACCACATTATACCAGTGATTGATAGTCAACCCTTTGGCATCTTATGATGCCAAGGCAGGGGTGGGCAACTTCTGGCATTCGCTATGCTGGCTGGGGGTTGATTTTATCTATTTGAGTGGATTTGATGCGTACCCCGCCTTTCTGCCGAGGAAAACGGCATTCAAGGAGGCTTACAATCATAAAGAAAACTTGATTAAAACAATCATAAAACGAATGCATTAAAACGCGATTAAAAACACAACACTAACAGAAGAACACCAGCATCTATGATCCAAGTCCGCTTACGTGCCAAAGATCTGCTTGAATAAAAAGGTCTTTGCTTGATGGGAGTTGTTGTAGGCCAAAACATCTGGAAGGTCGCAAGTTGTCCGCCAGATGTGGTAACGCTGCCTCTGCATTGCATCCCTTCAGACCAGTGTTCTGCAACCTTGGGTCCCCAGATGTTTTTGGCCTACAACTCCCAGCATGCCCCAGCCAGCGTAGCTGGCTGGGGCATGCTGGGAGTTGTAGGCCAAAAACATCTGGGGACCCAAGGTTGCAGAACACTGCCCTAGGGAAAGCAAGCCCAAGGCAGCAAAGGGGTCGCCCTGCTAAAGCGGACGCTCGCCCTCTCGTGGACGCCCTTCCAGCGGCGGGAAATTCTTGGGCCCCTTTTTCTATTGAGGCCTAGACTAGCATCTCCAACCAGCTGGCTGGGGCATGCTGGGAGTTGTAGGCCAAAAACATCTGGGGACCCAAGGTTGCAGAACACTGCCCTAGGGAAAGCAAGCCCAAGGCAGCAAAGGGGTCGCCCTGCTAAAGCGGACGCTCGCCCTCTCGTGGACGCCCTTCCAGCGGCGGGAAATTCTTGGGCCCCTTTTTCTATTGAGGCCTAGACTAGCATCTCCAACCAGCTGGCTGGGGCATGCTGGGAGTTGTAGGCCAAAAACATCTGGGGACCCAAGGTTGCAGAACACTGCTTCAGACTGTGATGGAGGCCTAGAATCATAGAATCATAGAAAAGTAGAGTTGGAAGGGGCCTACAAGGCCATCGAGTCCAACCCCCCGCTCAACGTAGGAATCCAGGTCAAAGCATCCCCGACAGATGGCCGTCCAGCCGCACCTTGAATGCCTCCAGAGTGGGAGAGCCCACGACCTCCCTAGGTAGTTGGTTCCATTGCCTTATTGCTCTGACAGTCAGGAAATTTTTCCTGATGTTTAGGTGGAATCTAAATTTAGCCTGCATGACTGAATAGTGGTGGATTCTCATGGGAGCCCCTACCCCCCTGCTGGATGCAGTGGTACAGCCCAGACGCAGGTGCGTTACATCAGTGAACGTGAGGCCTAAGGATATCAGTGCAGGTGCAATTTTATTTATTTATTTCTTATATTTATATCCCACCGTTTTTCCACTTGCAAGGAGCCCAAGGCGGCTTACAATACAGTCATGCCTTGGATTGAGAGCATAATTCGTTCCGGAAATGTGCTGGTAATCCAAAACACTCTTATATCAAAACAAAATCCCCCCAAAAAAATCTATACAGAGATTTTTAATTTAAGCCATACTACAGTACTTGTATTGCAAGACGTTGCTTGTATATCAAGTCAAAATAAATTAAATCAATATTTAAAATTTTGCTTGTCTTGCAAAACGCTCTCAAACCAAGTTACTTGCAATCCAAGGTATTACTGTAATCCTCCTCTCCGTTTTGTCCTCACAACGACCCTGTGAGGTAGGCTAGGCTGAGAGTCGGGAACTGGCCCAAAGTCACCCAGTGAGCTTCATGCCCGAGCGGGGACTAGAACCCGGATCTCCCGAGTCCCAGTCCGACACTCTCACCACTACGCCACACGGGCTCTCAGGAGAAGAATTTTTGGAGTCAGGGTCTTTGTAAGGTACAACTGAGTACAGAATGTTTTTGGGATTGCTTTTGGGGAGGCTATTTATTTCTTTTTATTTACTTAAAGTGTTTCTGTACCGCCCGTCACGTACGCCGCATCTGGGTGATGCACTGCAATAAGACGGGCGGCAGTATAAATATACATTATGGCTAAAAGAAAGCACAGCTGTGTAACGTGATCAGAAGGCCATAAACTAAAAATCATATCTAGGGTGACCACGCACCCTCTTTTATGGAGGTCAGTCCTCTGTTTGAAGGCCTGTGTCCAATCCAAGACTGATTTAAGGGCGCAATCCTACGCTAGTTTAGTCAGAAAAAAGGCCTACAACTCCCAGCATGTCCCGGCCAGCCATGCTGGGAGTTGTAGGCCTTTTTTCTGTCTAAACTTGCATAGGATTGCGCCCTTAAAGATTTTTTAAAAAAACACCACACACATAAGAACGGTTGTCCATCCACCATTAGTACCTGGCCAGAAGACTGAACAGGCAGGCCCACAGGTCAACCTGGTCACCGTCTTCCAACTGCATTTTTATATACAGTAAAACCTTGGCGTGCAAGTAACTTGGTCTGCGAGTGTTTTGCAAGACAAGCAAATTTTTAAAATAAATTTTAACCTGATAAACAAGCGACGTCTCGCAATACAAGTCATCATCAGGCGATCACTCGTGACCGAGTAAGATTGTCTTCCGGGATAAAAGGAGGAAATTCTAAAGAAGATTGTGTAGACTCTAGCGATGGGTCCGTAAGTGACTGTGGAGGCCAATTCTAGATCCACACAGCTTCCCACAGTGAGGACACAGGTTACCAGATGGAAGATGGTCCTGTAAAGGATTCGTTTGACGTGCTTTTCGCTTAGCACGTTTCTCCCTTTCACCTTGCACTCGGGCTTCTTCAAAGTCCATGGAACCTTTGTGAAAGGCCAACCTCCATTTAGATCGTTCATGGGCCAGAGCTTCCCAGTTTTCGATGTTTATATTGCATTTTTTTAGATTAGCCTTATGAACATCTTTAAACCTCTTATATTGACCACCGATATTCCGCTTTCCATCCTTGAGTTGGGAGTAAAGTAACTGCTTTGGGAGACGGCAGTCAGGCATTCGAACAACATGACCGGTCCACTGAAGTTGGCGTTGAAGGATCATTTTTTCAATGCTAGTAGTCTTTGCTTCTTCCAGTACACTGACATTTGTTCGCCTATCTTCCCAAGTAATTTGCAGGATTTTCCGGAGGCAACGTTGATGAAACCTTTCAAGGAGGTGGAAGTGACGTTTATAGATAGTCCATGTTTCGCAGGCATACAATAAAGTTGGTAATACAATGGCTTCATAAACCAGTGTTTTGGTCTTCTTACAAATATCCCGATCCTCGAACACTCTATGTTTCATTCGAGAAAATGCGGCACTTGCGGAGCTCAGACGATGCTGGATTTCACTGTCGATGTTAGCTGTAACAGAAAGATAGCTGCCAAGATAGAGGAAATGATCGACATTTTCCAGTATTGTCCCGCCAAGCTGGATAGATGGCATCACCAAAGGATTGGCTTGCACTTGCTGAGGAAGCACTTTGGTTTTTTTGATGTTAAGTGAGAGACCAAGTTTTTCGTATGCTTCTGCAAAAGCATTTAGGATAGTTTGGAGATCATCCTCTGAATGTGCGGAGACCACATTATCATCAGCATACTGAAGTTCCACAACGGAGGTTGTAATTACCTTACTTTTTGCTTTCAGCCTGCTGAGATTAAAAAGCTTTCCATCTGTTCGATATATAATTCCCACACCGGTGGGAAGTTTCCCCTTGACAAGATGTAAAACCATGGCGATGAAAATGGCAAATAATGTTGGGGCGATAACACATCCCTGTTTAACACCTGATCCCACTTTAAATGGAGCACCATGAGAGCCGTTGTTGTCCAAAACCGTTGCCGTCATGTTGTCATGGAGAAGTCGCAAGATATTCACAAATTTATTGGGGCATCCAATTTTCATAAGGATAGTCCAGAGAGCTGTACGGTCTACAGTATCAAAGGCCTTAGCCAAATCGATAAATGCCATATAAAGGGGTTGATTTTGCTCCCGGCATTTTTCTTGGAGCTGGCGTGCAGTAAAAATCATGTCTACTGTCCCTCTAGAGGGGCGGAAACCATATTGAGTCTCAGGGAGGATCTCTTCTGAAATAGATAGAAGACGGTTTGCGAGAATCCTAGCAAATATTTTACCTGCGGTTGCTAAGAGAAAAATGCCCCGATAGTTTCCACAGTCTGTTCTATCACCCTTCTTAAAGAGGCTGATAATTATGGCATCCCTGAAGTCTTCTGGGATCTCTTCTCTTATCCAGATTTTTTCGATGAGTTTATGAAGATGTTGTACAAGTTCGGGGGCCCCTTCTTTAAAGATTTCAGCAGGAATCCCATCTGGTCCACTAGCTTTGTTGTTCTTCATTTGATTAATGGCTTTTTTTACTTCATCCAAAGTGGGGAGTATTGCAAGTTCCTCTTTAATTTGTTTTTGCGGGATTTGCGGAAAAATCTCATTATCCACCTTAGATTTACGATTTAAAAGGTCATAATAATGCTCTTTCCAACGCAGTGCAATAGACTCTTTGTCTTTTAAGAGTTTGGTGCCATCTTTTGATTGTAAAGGGTTTGTACCATAGGTTTTTGGTCCATAAATGGCCCTTGTGGCCTTAAAAAAGCCCCGCGCATCATGGGATTCTGCAAGTTGTTGAATTTCTTCAGCTTTCTTTTTCCACCAAGCGTTCTTAAGTTCTCTTGTTCTTCTTTGGACCTCAGCCTTTGCGCTAGCGTAGGTTTTTTTCTTGGCAGCGCAGTTAATATCATTTTGCCATATTTGGAAGGCTTTCCTTTTTTGGTCAATTATATATTTAATCTCATTGTCATTTTCATCAAACCAATCCTGATGTTTCTTAGTTTCATATCCAATAGTTTGTTCACAAGCTGCAGTAATGGAGGTTTTCAGCTTAGACCAATGGTCCTCAATGTTGTCAGGAGGTTCCGTAGGTAGATGTTCCTTAAGAAGTGATTGAAGACGAGTTTGCTTAATAGGATCTTGAAGGGCGTGGATGTTCATTTTACGCCTTGGTTTCCTTCCTTGAAGCCTACGTTGGGGAGCAATGTTGATAACCATAGTGGACCGGATTAGTCGGTGGTCTGTCCAGCAGTCGTCAGCACTCACCATGGCCCTAGTAAGAAGTACATCGCGGCGATCTCTAACACGGACAATTACATAATCCAGAAGATGCCAGTGCTTTGACCGTGGGTGCTGCCATGATGTTTTAAACTTATTCTTTTGTCGAAAGAGCGTGTTTGTAATAGTGAGATTATGCTCTGCACATATAGACAAAAGTAAGAGTCCGTTCGGGTTGCTATTACCAACTCCGTCTTTTCCAATAGTTTCTGGCCATAAATCAAAGTCACGCCCGACTCTTGCATTAAAATCGCCCAGGAGGATAATTTTATCCTCCTTGGGTATCTCTGACAGGAGAGTGTCCAACTGGCTGTAAAAACTTTCCTTGATGTCATCATCAGCATCTAATGTTGGGGCATAAGCGCTCAAAATAGTTACCTGTTGGTTATTGGCGAGCTTTAATCGAAGAGTTATCAGGCGTTCGTTAATGCCAGTAGGAACTTCTGACAAAGAGTTCACTAGTTCATTTTTGATGTAGTACGGTCAAGAAAAATGAAGACTTTTACACTATCATTCTTTATTGCACCTTAAATTAAAAACATGTGTGCAAATTTCTTATGGGGAATTTCGCTTTGATATACAGGTGCTTTGGATTACGAGCACATTCCTGGAACGAATTTATGCTTGCAATCCAAGGTATTACTGTAAACTGTAATAATTATTGCTAAATTTGAATCTATACATATAAATCAGCGCATACGACTCGTAAGCCAATCAGTGTCCTCTTTAGTCCTCTTCTTTGGTGATGCATGTCCTCACCTTTGGCAATTCAGAAGTGTCGCGCCCCCTTTTCTTAATCATGGTCGAGGGGCGGGCAGCTTTACCTCTGCACGGTCCCTTGAGCATGCGAACAATGTGAATAACACAAAAATGGAAGAGGAATATTTTTGAAAAGACTTTAAAAAAGAAAAGAAAAAAAGAAGACATAAGTTTGTGGCTTCCTGATCTGAATACAGCACAAAAACAGGATACTAATTTACCACAGCAAACAATGAAAACATTATCGGTGCAAATGTACAGAATGGACATGTGAGATAACAGAAGTTCCCTCTTCCCTCCACCCCTTCCACTATCAGTTCCAGCCTGGGAGCCTCTCCTCTACTTCCATGGATGGTCCTACGCCCATCACGAGCCATAAATTACTCGCAAACAACCCCTGAAAGGAGCGATGACCCTAAAGTAACACTTCCACCAAGTAATAGGAACTTCCTGAGGCACTGATAAGCATTTCCTGTTTTCAGGTTTTTAAAAATAATGTACTCCTTCTCATACTATTCCGAGCCGAGGCAGAAGAATGCACTCCAAAGAATTCCTTTCTCTCTCAAATCCACCCCCCCCCCCCGGTACTTATGTATGTTCTTCTGTTTTCTTTTGTCTTTGTTGAATCCCTCTGGCAAAGCACAAGTCTAAATACATCGATCATACTCATAAGGGCAAATTCAGGCAAGGATATTAAGCCCATCTCAACTTGGGCTCTTCGTCAGGGCCGGTGCAAAGCAGTTTGGTGCTCTAGGCAAGATCAGATATTTAGCGCCCCCCCCCCACTTGAGCCCTCCTTCCCTCCAGCCCTATGCCCATTATAAAATAAATTTCCCACCCTAGGAACTGCCGAGCCCCATAGAAAAACTTTGTGGACTTTGAGACTTTTCCTTTGTGTGTTCACGTGGAAAGCAAAGAGGCAACATCAGCCCAGCTATGCCAGGAACTCCCAAGGGCCTTCTCCTACTCTCTATATATGTAAAAGCCTGTCTCCTCCTGCGGGCAGCACAAGGGATATGAAAAAAGGATGTGAGAGAGGTGTGGTGGTGCTACCTGTGGGGAATAGAGACAAAAGGGCGTCTTGCAGCCTGTCCTACCTCGCAGGGTGGAGGTGAAGAGACACCGGTTTTACTCATACATCTTCTGGGTTGCGGGGGGGGGGGATGCATGTAGTAGAAACATAGCAAAGAGAGAGCCTGAGGCAGAAAAAAGCCCCACAGGGTTTTTTTCTGCCTCAACGGGCATAGGATTGCACATGGCTGTCTGGGGAATGCTGGGAGTTGTAGGACTCTCCCCCCCTCCAAACATGCGTAGGAGGATTGCACCCTAAAAGCATTTAAAACCAAAACACAGAAACAGCATGGTAAATAATTAAAACATTGGAGCCGGAGCTAGCTGAAAATACCTTTCCCTTCCTCCCTGGCTGCTGGAAATACCAGGAAAGTAACTGCTTCCAGGGGACGTTGAGCTGAGGGAAGGCGAAGGAGGTGTTTGTAGGTGCATCCTTCCCTTTGCCCACCAGCCTCCCATCATTGGCCCCTGCCCGCCTCTGCCTCCGCCTCCTCCAGCCTGTCGCCTTCTCTGCCTCTTTTGATGCTGGTTGTGAGGAGGAGCTTGCCTGAAGCTTCAGCGGAGCCAGCTTGGAGACGGAGCCCTGAGGTGGAGGGAGGGAGGGGCGCGCTTCTTTCACCTCTTTCCCGCGTTGCTGGCGCCCCCATTTAGCCTGGCGCTCTAGGCAGTAGCCTAGTTCGCCTAATGGTAGCGCCGGCCCTGCTCTTCGTACACTGATGTGACTCATCCCTTTTTTATTTGTATATTCACTGTTGTCTCCGTCTGCTCGAATTTCGGGCAGGCTCCAAGTCTATTGAGCTCCAGATGATGGACAATAAG
Organism: Shinisaurus crocodilurus; assembly: GCA_021292165.1. NCBI lineage: Eukaryota > Metazoa > Chordata > Lepidosauria > Squamata > Shinisauridae > Shinisaurus > Shinisaurus crocodilurus. The sequence goes on from JAHFWL010001044.1 coordinate 140,344, forward strand.
AACATAACAACCTAAGAAGAGCCCTGCTGGATCAGACTCAGGGTCCATCTCGTCCAGCATGCTGTTCACACAGTGGCCAACCAGCTGCCCACGGGAAACCCACAAGCAGGACATGAGGGCAACAGCACCCTCCCGCCCATGTTCCCCAGCAACTGGTGTACATAGGCATACTGCCTCTGATACTGGAGGGAGCATCTAGCCATCAGGACTAGTAGCCATGGATCGCCTTCTCCTCCATGAATTGGTCCAGTCCCCTTTTCAAGCCCTCCAAACTGGTGGCCATCACCACATCTTGTGGAAGTGAGTTCCGCAGTTTAACTCTGTGCTGTGTGAAGAAGTCCTTCCTTTCATCTGTCCTGAATCTCCCCACCGATCAGCTTCATGATGGGATGACCCCGTTGAGTTCTAGTATGATGAGAGAGGGAGAACGATGTCTCCCTGTCCATTTCTTCCTCCACACCATGCATAATTCTGTACACCTCTATCATGTCTCCCCTCGCTCGCCTTTTTTCTAAGCTGAACAATCCCAGCTGCTGTAACCTTTCCTTCACTTCCCCACCTTTCCCATGAACCCTTGGGCGCAGGCTCTTCCTTCGTCCGCATCCCCGACTGCAGGGGTGTTGAATCTCAGGCCCGCGACCAAAATCCGGCCCTGCGCAGACTCCAGGGGAGGCGTCAGCAGGGCCCCTTACGCGTTGCGGCATTTATTCTGAGCGTCATAGGAGCTCTCCGGGGCGGCACTGTACCCCGTCCCCAAAATAGGTTCACCACCATGGAGCGCCATGGGCGGCTCCGATAAAGCTCAGAATAAAAGCTGCAACGCATAAGGAGCCCCGCTGACATAGGTAGGGGTCAGCAGCCTCCCCTGCTGGACTCCCAGGCAGTCCCTCTGGGGCTCCACCAGTGGCCGCACCCCCTTTTCCCCTGGCCGCACCCCCTTTCCCCTGCCTGCCAATCGGTGGCTTTTGCCCGTTCCTCCTCCACCAAAAGGTTGAAATGCCTCAACTAAGGCTTTAGTCCTGCCGACCTTCCACCGGCAGGCAAACACTTTATTCAAGTGGCCCTTGGGTGTGTTAGTGGATCCATTGAGCTGGGTGCTCTTTTTACCCTGATGTTGTTGCTGTTGTGTTTTTAATTGTGTTTGAATGTATTTGCTTATTATTGTTGTTTATCAGGTTTTATTAGTGATTGTAAAGTGCCTTGAGTGCCATTTTTGGTAGAAAGGTGAGGTACAAGTCAAATAAATACATAACTACCGGTAAATACATAATTGTTACTGGCAGTCAGAGGTTTTAAACTCAAATATGCCGGCGTCTTTGGTGTTCTTTGTATTTTGGTCCCGCTCCTTTGCCTTTGGCCCCACCCACCATGGGAATGAGGCCCCCGAGAGCTTCTCCGAAATGGAGTTTGGCCCTCGGGCTGAAAGAGGTTCAACACCTCTGCCTTACCGAAACGGAGCCAAAATCTGTGTGAACCCAACTGAATGCCCGTTCTTCCCCTTCTGCTCCCTCCAGTCCTCAGCTATGTCAGATTCTAGAATAATAATAATAATAATTATTATTATTATTATTATTATTATTATTATTATTATTATTTACAGTGTTTGTATACTGCTCCACATCAAGTAGATTCCGGAGTGGTGAACAATAAAAAGACAAAAAACAGATAAAAGAAACAAAAACAAAAACCACCGACACGCAATTCCCCGAAGCGGCCTGCTCAGAGGTGCGGAGCTGCGCAGCAACGTTTACAAACCACAAAAATAAAAATAAAAATTAAGAAGCTGCTGGGAAAGAGGGTGAACCGCTGCAGAACAACAAATGGCGGACACCTCTCTTCCCCACCAGACAAACAGGATGCTGCATTCCCCCCGTCCCTCGAAAACGATTGGCTAACTTCAGTGATGACACTTTTGTGGCCACACCTCGGGCAGGCAACTGCAGTGCAAGTTTAGCACACACGGGATGCAAACTGCAACAGTGAACTGCAATGACTGGAAAAACCGTGATAAACCTAGTCTGGGAAATCCCAGAAGATACGAAGAACAATTACGCAGGACTAGCGCAACCAGCACTGAAAAGTGTGTGCCATCATGTGCCCCGCAAGTCACGGCAGCGATACAGTCCTGTAATATACCTTAGGTGTGGACAGGGATGGGGACTCGGACTCCAGGACTCGCCTCGTGAGTCGGACTGAGCCCCCCCTCTGACTCGAGTCCCACTCGAGTCCCAATATTTTTAATGGGACTCGGGACTCGACTCGGGATTCGAGACCAAGGACTCGTGTTCCAAAATCGTGTTCCTCAAATGCAACATGGATAGGTTTTAGGAAGTACAGCAAGTTTATTTTTTAAAATCATTTCCCTAAAATGCAACCTTTCAGACATTTTGGGTTTGGCTGCCTCTGCCTGCCTGTTTGGGGTTCCCAGCCTCCTCTGCCTGCCTGGTCTCTTCTTAACCAGTTCCACAGTTTGAATTGTCCAAGACAAAGGCCTCTGCCTGCCTGCTTTGGGGTTCCCTGCCTCCTCTGCCTGTCTGGTTATTTTGGGTTTGTCTGCCTGGTCTGTTGCAGAGTTTTGAAATAAAAAGGCACACTTGTGCCTAGAATTTATTTAAGCCACACATCTGAAATAGCCTTATTTTGTTGGGAAAACCCCCCATTGATTTTAATAGGGACTCGTGGAGTCAGCTTTCGGAGTGACTCATGACTCGTGAGTCACCATTTTGGACCAAGGACTCGGACTCGGACTCGAGACTCGGGACCAAAGACTCGGACTCGGACTTGAGACTCGGGACCAAAGACTTGTGACTCGACTCGTGACTTGACTCGTGACTCGAAACCAAGGACTCTTCAACATCTCTGGGTGTGGATCTGGCCCTAAGGTAAGCTTTCCCAAGAAAAATAGCCAACTGTCACCTGGATCCTGAACTTTTTGCACCAGCGCATCTGCAATCATTGAGCATAAAGTTGTGCTTTCTGACCGTTAACAGAGCTATTGAATTCCATCCTGTGCACTGAATGTACCAGCTGAGCAATTCTCTTCACCTTAAAATATAAAATCTTTATTTGGCTGACGGAAAGTAAACATAGTTGCTCAGGTCATGGTGGATCACAGAGACTCTTCATTAAGAACCCCAGGAACCGGGGGGGGGGGGGGAGGTGAAGATGTTTTAATTTTAGCACACTTTTTGTATGTGTCCTCCTATTAATTCAAAGATTGGGCAAAAATAGAACTTCCTGTTGAGATGCTAAAGAGATTCCTGTTTTTGCAAATGGTTGCATCTCATCAGGGAACCAAAACTTGCAGGGTTATTGCCGAGCCCCCATGAAGGATGACAGCATTAAGAATGGGAAAGGATGAACGTCACACTTCCCAGTGTCACTTGTGAAAAGAAAAGAGGAATTTATGATGTCATTAAGAATTTCCGAAAAAGAAATATTTTCAGCTTTCGGAAACTATTTTTACTACTACAGTGCTTTAAAAAAAAATAGGAACAAGAATGTCCTTGTTTTCTTATCAGGTAGCTATTTGTGTGGAAGAGAAAGCTTTTGGGGCTGTTGTACATGGGTGTATCCGGCTTGCATTGTCTAATTAATGATGGGTAAATATGAACATACAAAAAATGTGGCTTCTGTTCCATCCTAACCTTTCCATTGTGACAGAGCTTCCAAGCTTGCCAAAGTAAACTTGCTTTTCAGAAACTCTCCCCACAGTCAGTTTCTGGCTCATCCATTCTTTTTTTCTTTTCTTTTTTTTCATCATCTGGAGCGGCCTTCCCCCGACGTGTTTGACTACAGTTCCTATCATCCCCAGACCACTGTGACATCTAGACGGTGCCTGGTTGGGAAAGGTTGATCTAGATCATTGGGGGGGGGAAATAGAACTTAAAAACAGTTATTTAGGGTGCAATCCTATGGATGTTTAGACAGGGAAAAAAGTCCTAGAACTCCCAGCATGCATGCCCCAGGCAGCATGGTTGGCTGGGGCATGCTGGGAGTTATAGGACTTTTTCCTGTTAAACATGCATAGGATTGTGCCTTTGGTTGCCCGGGGGTTTGAATGAAATTCTGATAATGATGATGGAATGCAAAGCATAGAAGTAACTGGCTACCTTTGCACATAACAATAAGCCAGGATTCCTGGTGTAATAAACCATGATGCGAACGACCTGTGTGCTGGGAGCACATAGCCCATTTGCTCCGGTTCACTCCTCCCTGTGCACGAATGAGTAGACAAACCAGAAAGGGGATAGCTTCATCTGACATCCGAACCTGAGATGATGGCAAATGCACCCAAATAAGCCAGGATTCATAAACCAGAGATTGCTGTTGGTTTACAAATCCTGGCTTGTTTGTGCACACTTAATCATAATCCCCTTCCTGATTTGTTTACCTGCTTTCATGAATGAAGGAGTGAAACAGGAGTGAATGAGCTCCATGCACTAGCATGCAGCTATGTGACATGTCCCTAAGATCAGCCTCTGTGCCAGAGGACTGAAGAATGGCCAATGTAACATCAATTTTTAAAAAGAGATCCGAGGGGATCCGCGAAATTACTGAGTGGTTAGCTTAATGTCTGTTCGGGGTAAATTGGTTGAAAGTGTTATTAAAGATAAAATCACAAAGCATATAGAAGGACAAGCCCTGCTGAGAAAGAATCAACATGGCTTCTGCAAAGTGTGCCTATGTACACCAGTTGCTGGGGCACATGGGTGGGAGGGTGCTGTTGCACTCCTGTCCTGCTTGTGGGATCCCGTGGGCAGCTGATTGGCCATTGAACAGAATGCTGGACTGGATGGACCCTTGGTCTGATCCAGCATGGCTCTGCTTATGTTCTTATGTTCACACACCTCATGGTTTAACAAGCCAGGGTTCCAGTGTGTGAAACGCTCCCATTCTTCTACATGCAAGGGGTTAGATCCAGATTTACTCTGGATCAACTGCACTGGTGGAAGTGGATTTCTTCGCCCCTCCTTCACAAAGCATCTCTTCCAGCCCCCTAAAAAATGCTACAGGGTTAGGAGACCTTGCTGAATGGTGTAAGTTTTGATGTGGGCGGAGGGGTGTGTGTATTGATCTGGGGGGCCTGATCCACTCAGGTGCTCAGTCGAGGTAGACTCCAGGGATTACCAAGATGAAGCGAGACCACTTCTGTGAAAGAGCAACATAAAGTGTATTGATTACAATGCTGGAATATGAATGCAGAATATAAACTATCAGTGCAAAAGGAAGACTACACTCCCTTTATTTGTGGCCGCATTGGTCCCCTGAATATGCCAGGGGATGTTCTGTGGGCGTCCAAGGTCTTGGGTGAGCGACGCATCAATTCCTCTCCCCAAGCTGAGAAAAAAAGGCAACGCCTCTTGCCACGGATTTTATAGAGGTCTCTCTCCTCCTCTCTCAGAGGCTGTCAGTAAGCCACAGGCTAACCCCCTTTCTTGGGAGGCAAGGGCAGGGGCCCCGAAACTGCTTCAGTAAAGCAAACAGTTTTGTTTCTCACCGCAAAAGCAGCCCTTATCTAAAAAATATAATTGGGGAAGGCAGGTTCAAAGCAATTAACTCTCCTGCTCTTTCCAACTAATACAAGCTGAGGCTATACGCAAGGCCCTGGCATGGTTCCAAGGAACTATCCTGGCTTCTGGACCCTGTGAAAGTTCACCACACTACCTGTTGAACCTTAATAACTTCCTCGCCATCCTTCCGGTTGATCCCCAAAAGTCAGGCAGAAGGGCCTTCTGCGAGTGGAAGACAGATCCTGGATGCCACCTGAGGCATCTTTAAAGCGCAAAGCGCAGCTGGGAGGGTTTTTATTTTTAGATGCGGAAGAATCAGACAGAGTGTGGAGGAAGGTTCGAGTCCCCCCTCTGGTCTGTAATGTGCATTTATGGGCGGCTGAGTAAGAGAGAACCAGACTCTACTACGGCAGCCTTTCACACACAGGCAGGAACCCTCCCTGGTTTAGACAGGCGGAAAGGCGACCGTGCCCCCCTGGAGGCAAGACATCCCGTGTGATCCCTGTCCGGATGGAATGGTGTAGATCACCCTTCCCCAATGCCTGGTGCCGTTGGCCACGCTGGCTGGAAATTATGGGCGTTGCGGTCCCACTACCGCACATCTGGAGGGCACCACGTCGGGGAAGGACAGATTATTTTATTTATTTATTTATTTATTTATTACATTTATACCCCGCCTTTTTTCCTACAAGGAACTCAAGATGGCTTACATAATCCTCCTGCTCCTCTCCATTTTATCCTCACAACAACCCTGTGAGGTAGGTTAGGCTGAGAGGCAATGACTGGCCCAAAGTCACCCAGTGAGTTTCATGGCCAAGCGGGGACTAGAACCCGGATCTCCCAAGTGCCAGTCCAACACTCTAGCCACTACGCCACACTGGCTCTCGATTACAGGTTACAGGTTTGCTGCCCTGGGCAGCTTTCCCTACTGGGCGGTCCAGTCCTTCCATAATACCGACAGAGCAAGTGTGTGATCCTACCCCATAGCTACTGTCGAGGGGGCGCGGGGGGGGGGGGCATGAACAGGGCAAGCCAACGATTCACAGCAATAATTGTTCTCACACCTCTGCCAGGCCACCTGATGGGAAAACCTCCCTCTTCTTGAGGACTAGTAACCTTCTCACCTGGTCTACGAGCTATTCCTGTTGTTGAGCACGACAAGTTCAAATTTATTTTAAGACAGGGAAGAGGGGGGCGGGGGAAATTGTGGCTTTAACTGGGAATGGTGAGATACAGGAGCGGTGATTTTATCTCAGACCTGCTCCTGCTAAGAAAATACAGAGTGGCCCAGTTTGGCTCTTGATGTTTTCGGTATCTGTGCAACTCACCTGCGAATCTCCCGTCGCGTGATACGCTTATTGGCATTTCCGCTGATGATAAGAGACCTACGCTGCGGTAGACTGTTATAAAAGTGAGCGGGGAATCTGACCCTCTTTCTGCCACTGCAAAAGGAAAGGAAGCTCAATTAAAGTGCAGTGTGCTGGGATGAGGTCCCTTGTGGGCAAGGCAAGCACAGCGAAAGTATGTCACCTTCTATTTCAGATAACCCCAGAAGTTTTGTCTCGCCCGTGATGAAAGCAGAGAGAATGAAATGAAATGCAAGGTGCTGGTTTTAACCTATAAAGCAGTGTTCTCCAACCTTGGGTCCCCAGATGTTTTTGGCTGACGCTGGCTGGGGCATGCTGGGAGTTGTCGGCCAAAAACATCTGGGGACCCAAGGTTGGAGAACACTGCATTAAGCAAAGGTTACTCCAGCTGCTGCCGTAAAGTGGATGCCACCTGTCACCTTCAGTGATGGCACAATTGTCCGCACGCACCTTCTCCAACCAGCCAATACATCACAAATTCTTCAGGCACCTTGATGGAAAGGGAACATCCATCTGGCCACTTCCTTTGCTCCCGGCGCAGTGCCGTAGCATAGCCCAAGCGTGGGCAGACAAGAAGGCAGTTCTTCAGATGTTTTGGACTTCAGCTCCCAGAAGCCCCTGCCGGCATGGCCAGTGGCCAGGGATGCTGGGAGTTGAAGTCCGGAACGTCTGCAGATCGCCTTTCTGCTAAGCAGCAGACAACCAGAAACGATAGCAGATATTCCAGCCAGCTGTAAAGATTCCACGCAGCCAATTGTCTCAAGGAGCGTCTCCAGCAACACCAAGGAGGCCGCTCAACAAGATCTGCCACAGACGGCCTTCTCCTTGTCCCTTCAGCCAGAGCGGCTAGACTGGTGGGGAGTAGGAAGAGGGCCTTTTCTGTGGCGGCCCCCGTACTGTGGAACTCTCTCCCGAGTGACCTCCGCCATGCCCCCTCTCCGCTGAGCTTCCGCCGCTCACTAAAAACTTGGCTGTTCAGGCGGGAATATGGGGTGGGCTAAGATTTTAAAAATTTTATACTGTTTTAAATGTATTTTATCCTGTTTTTATCTTATGTACATCCCCCAGAGTGGCTGGTTGCCGGCCAGATGGGCGATAAATAAATGTAAATAATAAATAATAATAAATAAATTGTAGGTGCTTCACCCTAATATTAACACTAGATTTTGGGCTGACATAGAAAGCCCTACATGGCTTATGATCCGCTTACCTGATGGAGCACCTCCTCCCTTACGCATGTTTAGCTCAAGCGGGGACGTCCTCTTGACGGTGCCGCATTTGCCTGGAGTTTGATACGTGGCGACCCTGGAGACGGCTTTCTCCATACGGGCCTCTCAAAGGTGGAAGTCATGGGAACCCTGCCCTATGATCGCATAATTTATTTATCTGAAGTATTTTGTGTTGGAGGATATGGGAAGGAGTCGGTCCTATACTGGTTAGGACGAATTTTTATTTATTTATTTATTTTATTTATTATATTTATACCCCGCCTTTTTTCCTGCAAGGAACCCAAGGCAGCTTACATAATCCTCCTCCCTTATGCGCAGCCTGGTTATTGAAACGGGTTATCATCACCACGAGGGTTGCTAAACCCTGGCTAAAAGGCTCTTAAAAAGGAACGGACTGCCTGCCTCCTTTCCTCAAGGCCATCCCACGCTGCACAACACAGCCAGGCAGGGAGTGGGCCCAACACAGAACGAGAGCTCTGTGGAGCCAAAGATAGCCCCTGGCCACTCGAGCAAGTAAGCCAAGCCAGACACACCCCAGAGGAAGGGAAGCAGCGGGAGTTGTTGTGATGATGGCCTTTGCCGGTCAAAATTTAACTGTCTTGACTTGGAAGTGACTTGCAAACCCGCACGTTTGTCTGTCTGTTTATTTCTTCATTATTGTGAAGGACTGCCAACCGGTCCTTTACTCAAGACCAGAGATCAAAGGTGCAAAACTGCCAGCCTTAGCTCTGCCATCTTGACCTGATTCTCTCAGGGCCTTGCCCTGGGTCTATATACACTGGATTTAGCACTGAACCACAGAGGAACCACACACACCGTGTGGGGTAAAACCAGGAAAGTTTATTTAAGGCAGTGCTTCTCAAATAGTGGGGCGGGCCCCCCAGGGGGGGCGCGAAGCTCCGTAAAGGGGGGCTCGTTTGACCTCAGTTAAAAAAGTTTTTTTTAATATTGTGTTCCTTTAAATCCTGTGCTCCTTTAAATCTTTTCTGCTACAGTTAATAAAGCTATTCTTTGTTGTAAATTGATCCACATTTCTTTCTTTTTTTATTCTCTTATACGTTAATAAGGATACAGTGTTATGCAGAGGTGTACTTATAACAATTTTATAGACAAATGATACTATTTACAGTCGCGCGGGGCGCGCGAAATGTTTTCTTCTTCCTAGGGGGGGGCATGACAGAAAATAATTGAGAAGCACTGATTTAAGGTAACCCGATTGCAATGAAAGGTGGGGAATAAGGGAAGAGGGAGAAAAGGTGGGGAGACACGTTGGTACATACAAGTAGAGCTATAAAACAACAAAACTAGTTCCTTTACCATATAAATACCCAGGCACTCTCTTTACCTGGGGGCTGGTCCTCTTCAGGGCTTGCCTCAGCAAAAAAGCCCTACTCCCTCCAAAGCGTGCAGACAACAACAAAACCCGAAAGCCACAGCAGCAGTATAGATTTCCCCCCACCCACCCCTCCTTCCCGTAGCTTGGCTGTCCTTGGCCAATCAGGATGAACTTCATCTGGGCTAGGTAGGAGAGGGATGGGTCTTTGAGCATGACTAGAGTGCTTGGGCCGCATGGGAGACTCTGAGGCGTCAGGAGCCATCAGAGAAACTATGTACATTTTGCATTTCCCAGCCCCCAGCTGGGATTATACTTTTTTTACACACATGGAGGTGTGTGTGTGTGTGTGTGGTGCAGGAAACTCTGACGCCTTTTTCTCCACAATTATATATTTATATCCCGCCTTTTCCCCCCTGCAAGGAACCCCAAACGGCTTGCATAATCCTCCTCCTCCTCTCCGTCTCATCCTCACAACAACCCTGTGAGGTAGGTCAGGCTGAGAGTCACTGACTGGCCCAAAGTCACCCAGGGAGCTTCATGGCTGACCAGGGACTAGAACCCGGGTTTCCTGCGCCCCAATCCAACACTCTAGCCACTACGCCACACTGGCTCTCTAGCAGGTTTGGTTTGACATGGGGCGGGTGGGCCTTTGTGGGGGTGTAGATATGGGGGTTTCAGGAACGGCTGCGCTTCAGAGTTTGCCACTGTCCCACTGCCCAGAGGAGCATCTGCACACACACACACACACACACACACTTTGTCCACTGCTTCTCCTTTTCTGCAGCTCCCAATAAAAAAAGGCGGTAGCCAAAGCAAAACTTGTTCTGTCTCGATTCTTTCCCCAGTCACAGCTGCTCCCTTCCCAGAAATGCGGACATAGTTCCTTCAAGCACATGAATGATCGGAACTGGACAGCTTTCGTTTGAAGGAGCCGGTCGCCGCCGCTGCCCTGATCCAAAGGCCCGGCTCTGGGGAAAAGCAGGCAGAGATGCTACCAGGCTTCCCCAACAACCGGCCACCCTCCCTCCAAATGTGCTGGACCAGTTGTTATTGTGGTAAGGAAGTTAAGCCACTTCCTTGGTTCGTTTTCCAGCTGACTTATGGCCCAATAAATCAACCAGAGCAGGTAAAAAGAATTCCTTTATTCAAATACAGCGCTGTATGGTTCCACTCCAAAGCAGAGTGAGACAAATCCACCATTAGAAATACAAGCATTCTTATACTCTTTTTACAAGCGCCTTCATAGATTCATAGATTCATAGATCATAGAGTTGGAAGGAGCCTACAAGGCTATCGAGTCCAACCCCCTGCTCAATGCAGGAAGCTAGAGGAGGGGTCTCCCATCCAAGTAATAACCAGGCCTGACCCTGCTTAGCTTTCCACACTCAGACAAGCTGAGCCAGCGTGAGCCACAGACCTGTATACCTGCCTTACTCTTGCGCATGCGTGTTAACAACAAATTCTATAAGGTGAGCTCATTGTTTCTTTCTACTGTGACATAATGATGTTTTTACAATATCTGGTTTCTCTTTCAAGCAGTAAATAACAATTAATTGACATGTGTGTACTGAGGAGTTTTTAGGGAGTGAAAGGCATCTTTGAAGTAACTTCTCCTTATCTCAATACCAATTAACTGTTAGACACAGGTTTACTTCAACAGGTCACAAGAAATCAAGAGGCCCCTTTGTATTAGCATCATAGTGTTACATTGTGTTACATTTCATTATGTGAGATAGAACTTTCTACATACAAAGTAGCATAGGATTACATACAAGTAAAAGCATAGGAAATATTTGTTGCAAGTTATGTGATTATATACCGTAGAAATCATATACTGACATTATATTTTACCACATTATATTAATGTATTTGTTCTTTGTTTATTATTAGTGCTTATATCTACTTTTATTAGCATCTGCTAAAACGTGATCAAGGTGGTGTACAATTAAAGGTATTAAACCATAAAAACAAGGACATTAAAAATGGTAAAAACGTTCGAACATTAAGGGCGCAATCCTATGCCTGCTGGCTGGGGAATGCTGGGAGTTGCGGGACTTTTCCCCCCTGTCTACACATGTATAGGATTGCACCCTAAAATATCAAACCAGACTACAATTCCCAGCATCCCCAGCCACGGGCAATGCCAGCGGGGTGATGGGAATTGTAGTCCGGCACATTTGGAAGTTGCCTGGTTGGAGAAGGCCCCAGACGCATCGCAGAACAGTGTTGCCTGCATTGGTGCCCACAGTTGTGTGCGATCGATATTCACGACTCAGATATTTATCTTTCGGCCTGCTGTGGGGAAACACAGTGCTTCCAGAACCGTCGTGCGCTCTGAGCAGAGCGCGATGGCGGATGGAGGTGGGAGAACGTGGGCTGCTGAACGGACAGCGCCAGGCTGCAGAGGGAGGTGTTTGTGTGTGTGTGCCCTATTCAGGCGTACTCTTCCACATAAAACAAAGCACCCTGCATGTAGTAAATTAGCGTATCATAGAATCATAGAACACGTAGAGTTGGAAGGGGCCCACAAGGCCATCGAGTCCAACCCCCTGCTCAGTGCAGGAATCCAGGTCGAAGCATCCCTGACAGATGGCCGTCCAGCTGCACCTTGAATGCCTCCAGAGTGGGAGAGCCCACCACCTCCCTAGGTAGTTGGTTCCATTGTCTTCACCCAGAGTCATAGAAATCATAGAAAAGTAGAGTTGGAGGGGGCCTACCAGGCCATCGAGTCCAACCCCCTGCTCAGTGCAGGAATCCAGGTCGAAGCATCCCTGACAGATGGCCGTCCAGCCGCACCTTGAATGCCTCCAGAGTGGGAGAGCCCAACACCTCCCTAGGTACAGTCATGCCTTGGATTGAGAGCATAATTCGTTCCAGAAACATGCTTGTAATCCAAAACACTCTTATATCAAAACGAAATCCCCCCAAAAAAATTTGTACAGAGATTTTTAATTTAAGCCATACTACAGTACTTGTATTGCAAGACGTCGCTTGTATATCAAGTAAAAAAAAATTAAATAAATATTTAAAAATTTGCTTGTCTCGCAAAACGCTCTCAAACCAAGTTACTCTCAAACCAAGGTATTACTGTAGTTGGTTCCATTGGCGTATTGCTCTAACAGTCAGGAAATTTTTCCTGATGTTTAGGTGGAATCTGGGTTCATAGAATCATAGAATCATAGAAAAGTAGAGTTGGAAGGGGCCCACAAGGCCATCGAGTCCAACCCCCTGCTCAGTGCAGGAATCCAGGTCGAAGCATCCCCGACAGATGGCTGTCCAGCCGCACCTTGAATGCCTCCAGAGCGGGAGAGCCCGCCACCTCCCTAGCTATCAGGGACAGAGGTTATGCTAAACTCTTCTCCCAGATAGCCTAGCTTACTGTATCTTACTATCTGAGAGCCAGTGCGACATAGTGGTGAGAATGTTGGACTCGGACTCGGGAGATCCGGGTTCGAGTCCCCGCTCGGCCACAAAGCTCACTGGGTGACTTTGGGCCAGTCACTGACTCTCAGCCTAACCTCTACCTCACAGGGTTGTTGTGAGGATCAAATGGAGGAGGAGGAGGAGGAGGAGGAGGGTTATGTAAGCCACCTTGGGTTCATTGCAGGAAAAAAGGCGGAGTATAAATATAATAAATAAATACTATCTATGGGTGGGAGGAGGGTTGGATCTAGATTTATGCTGGATCAACTGCATGGATAGGAACGGACACGACGCCCGCACCTTCCCATGGCTGCCCCTGCTGCAGACCCCTGGAAACGCTACACAGAGAGAGTCAGGGCCCCCTGCTGAATAGGGGAAGCTGTGGTGTGTGTGGAAGCGGGGGGATCCCCCAAAACTGGGCAGGGGGACCTCCTGTGAGCGGAGCCATGAGCGGTCCTTCCTTTCACAGGAGACAGATCCTGGATCCAACCAAGGGATTTTTTTTAGCTGGGGCTCTGGGGAGCATCCCAAAATATCATGCACGTGTGCGCGCACGCACGCACACCCCTGCAGTCTCAAACGGCACAACCCAGCATTCCCCCCACCTCAGTAGCCCTCTTCACGCCTTCTCCATGCATCACAGCGAACACTACGCATGTGAAGGGGGCGGTGGGACTGCTCCCACCCCCACCCCCCCGATATTTGCACGTTCAGCGTGACATCTGCAAAGGGACATCTGCCTGTACACAGCCAGCCTCAGGCTTGCCCTCCCAGAATCTTTTCTGTTCTCACAAAGCCTCACATGTGGGAAAAGAACAGGGCTATTTGTACTTCAGAATATGCTGCAAAACTCATAAAATGGCCTCCTCTTTCGAGCGGGTCCTTGAAAGCCGCAGCCATTGGCAAGAAAGAAAGGCAGGGCTGCAGGGACTCGCTTCTTCCAGTGTTCTCCAACCTTGGGTCCCCAGATGTGTCCCCGAAGCGGCCTGCTCAGAGGTGCGGAGCTGCGCAGCAACGTTTACAAACCACAAAAATAAAAATAAAAATTAAGGAGCTTCTGGGAAAGCTACGCTGGCTGGGGCATGCTGGGAGTTGTAGGCCAAACACATCTGGGGACCCAAGGTTGGAGAACACTGGTACAGGAATGGCAGAATTTTCAACAGTCCAGAAGTACTGGACACACTTCAGGGTCAATTTCCTCGGTGGCCCCGGGCAGGGGAGCATGGAAAGCACCACCTCGACTCGGTCGGTCATGCAAACATCCTGCAGCCCTTATACCGATCTGATATGATCTTCCTTTCCAGGATGAGGAGCTGAATAATAAGTGACAATCAAAGCTCCTGCCTGGAAGAAAACAGGAAGACGCAGAGCCATGTAAGCCCTTTTGTACCTGTGTTTGTCTCCTGGAATGAGGATACGATCTCTTTCGTTCTTTCTTTCTGCCCCTAGTTTAGCACCAATCAAGGGATTCACAGAACCTTCAAGACTAGCGGCCATGGTCGCCTCCTGCGGCAGCGAATTCCACAAACGGGGGGTGTGGAACCTCAGGCCGGCGGGCCAAATCTGGCCCTCCGCTGTGCCCCTGGCCGCCGATCATCTGGTGGTTTCCTGGCTTTTGCACAGTTTTGTTTTTTTTTGCCTTTGATTTCAGAAGAAAAACTCAGGCAGAAAAATTCAAAGCGAGGGGTGGGTGGGAGAGCAGGAGAGGAAGCCCATGTGGGCAGAAAGCCAGCTTAACCCAGGGGGATCAGATGCAACAGGGATCATCAGGGCCTCTGTCCCTTTATTTCGGCAAGTGCCCATGGACTGCAGGCCTCCCAGAGATTCGGGGCTCCAAGTGAAAGATTCGGGGCCTCAGCCCCAGTGGGCCGCCCCCTAACAACAACACCTCTGGCTAGACATGGACTAAGTATTATTGATTCTTGATTTTTCTCTCAAGGCAGGGTTGGCATGGTATCACTGAACGCTTGAGCCAATTAACCAACTTTCTCTTTGCCTTGGTGTGCTGTAGAAGACCAGGATGAGTGTTTATTTATTTATTACATTTATACCCCGCCTTTATTCCTGCAAGGAACCCAAGGCGGCTTACATAATCCTCCTCCTCCTCTCCATTTTATCCTCACAACAACCCTGTGAGGTAGGTTAGGCTGAGAGTCAGTGACTGGCCCAAAGTCACCCAGTGAGTTTCATGGCCGAGCGGGGTCTAGAACCTGGATCCCCCGAGTCCCAGTCCAACACTCTAACCACTATGCCACACTGGCTCTGTTGGAGCCAGTTAGACTTCAATGTTAGACTCCAATTTTCCTCTTCAGTGCCTGACAAGGCAACAAACTTGGCAGCACTTGTTGCTCAGGGCCTCTCCAACCATTCAGTCTAAAAATGCCGTTCCCAGCTGAACTCTTTAAGAAAGGAACAGGAGTGCGCTTCCGATCTACTCCTCTTCCTCCGGCACAAACGGTAAAAATATTCCTGGATGAATGGGATGCTGTTGGGCCATCACATAACAACGTCATATTCCTATAAACAGACTCCGGTGCAACCTGACCTCCTCTGCATACCCACACATTTACAATAGCCAAGGTTTTGTTTTCTCCCCTTTTTGCTATTTGTTTCTGTTTTATTTAGCCTGGAATTAAATAATTTTTTTTTTAAAAAAAATCCCGGATTTGCACATTGTTTGATTAAAGTCATGGCCACTGCACTTTGCAAAATCTGAAAGCACCCCCCAAATTATAATGCTTTATTACCTTTAAAAATAAAAACTTGGAAGGGGCTGACATCTGAGCAGATACGTGTAGCATTGCACTACAACTTCCTCTCAATCAGGGGCTCTCAGAGTGTTCCTGTGTTACATAATCCAGTTTGGATTTGGCCTACGGGCCTGAAGTTTGTCACCCCTTAATTCCCCTTTACTCGGCACTGGTTAGGCCTCATCTTGAGTACTGCGTCCAGTTCTGGGCACCACACTTTCAGAAGGACGTAGACAAACTGGAGAGGGTTCAGAGGAGGGCAACAAGGATGATAAAGGGACTGGAAACAAGGCCCTATGAGGAGAGACTGAAAGAACTGGGCATGTTTAGCCTTCAGAAGAGGAGACTGAGGGGAGATATGATCGCACTCTTCCAGTACTTGAAGGGATGTCACACAGAGGAGGGCCAGGATCTCTTCTTGATCATCCCAGTTTGCAGGACACGGAATAATGGGCTCAAGTGATAGGAACCCAGATTCCACCTAAACATCAGGAACAATTTCCTGACTGTCAGAGCAATAAGACAATGGAACCAACTGCCTAGGGAGGTGGTGGGCTCTCCCACTCTGGAGGCATTCAAGGTGCAGCTGGACGGCCATCCGTCAGGGATGCTTTGACCTGGATTCCTGCATTGAGCAGGGGGTTGGACTCGATGGCCTTGTGGGCCCCTTCCAACTCTACTCTTCTATGATTCTATGAAGCTTCTGCTTATTGCGCCAGGCTATTTGCTCATCAAACCCAGGGCTGTCTACAGCAGACACAAGGTTGGGGAAGGCCGCCCCCCAGATGTGTTGGGACTACAACTCCCATCATCCTCAGCCGGCATGACCAATGGACTCAGGGACAGATTTTTCTTCCCCCGCCCCCCCCAGCACAATCCTATGCATGTCTACTCAGAATGAAGTCTCACTGAGTCCAATGGGGCTTATTTCCCAGGTAGTCTGTGGGTAGGACTGCAGTCTTAATTGATGGATCGAAAGGATGAATCAGTGAAAAGTTGCAGCCCTGCTCTGTCTGTTGGCAGAGGCACCGGCTGCTTCCTGGATCCATCACTAATATATGAAGCAGAAGCGAGTCTACTATCAGGATCTTAGCCACCAACTCTGCTCCTGTGAGGTATTTTATGAAAATGCATATACACACAGAGAGATTTGCCACCCGTTTAAAATGAATTTAGTGCCCTCTGGTGGAAACAAAAGGATGCAGGAAAAAGAGAAATGAACTTGCTGTGTAACAAAATACATACCAGGGGTTGGATTCAGATTTAGATCTGGTTTACATATAACACTAACCTATGGTTTGATGCCCTACACTAATCTATGGTTAACCTGCACTAAGCTATGGTTTGATGTAGGCGAGCAAACAAACTGTGGTTTGTTTTCTCAATCCCTGGGTGGTTTGTTTTCTCAATCCCTGGGTGGTTTGTTTTCTCAATCCCTGGGTGGTTTGTTTCCCTCCTCCTTTGCCCGCTCCCGCCCTGTATCTCCAAATGCCTTTGTGGTGTTGTAGTACTGGCACGCAAAGTGGGTATTTGTTTTTACCGCACTTGTCCTTTGCCTCTGTAGCCTGGAGAAACAACCCACAGTTCTGTGTCTGCACATAACCACAGCCCCGTTTAAAAAATGCTGAGTTCACAACCTAGCAACAAACCATGCATTCTCTTTCTGGGTTGTTTGTGGTTAGCAAACCATGTTAGTGTGGTTGCTTTGCACAACACGGCAACCCAGAATTCAACAACCTATGCTTTAAATCAGGGCTCTCCAACCTTGGGTCCCCAGATGTTGCTGGACTACAGCTCCCAGAATCCCTTGCCATTAGCCATGCCGGCTGGGTATGCTGGGAGCTGTAGGCCAGCAACAACTGGGGGCCCAAGGTTGGAGAGCCCTGCTTTAAATAAAACATGGGCTAGCATTATGTGCAAACCAGGTCAATGTCATACCTTGAATAGACCCATTGAAACCAATGGGACTTTAAGTTGAGAGCCAGTGTGGCGTAGTGGTGAGAGTGTTGGACTGGGACTCGGGAGATCCGGGTTCTAGTCCCCGCTCGGCCATGAAGCTCACTGGGTGAATTTGGGCCAGTCACTGACTCTCAGCCTAACCTACCTCACAGGGTTGTTGTGAGGATAACATGGAGAGGAGGAGGATTATGTAAGCTGCCTTGGGTTCCTTGCAGGAAAAAAGGCAGGATATAAATGTAACATATAAATAAAGTCCCATTGATTTCAATGGGTCTACTCAAAGTGTGACAAAATCTGGATCCAGCCCCAGTTAAAGAGCCATTCTACACATTCCATGACAACACATCCGGGTTTGCTTGCTTGTTTGTTTGCGTATTACATTCCCCTCCACCCTTCCAAGAACCTCAGATGGAATGTTTGGTTTTGGTCTTGATCCATCATTTTAAAGGCCCCAAAGTGCAGTCAACATTTGTGTTGCCTTCAATCCAATTCCTAGAATCATAGAATCATAGAAAAGTAGAGTTGGAAGGGGCCTACAAGGCCATCGAGTCCAACCCCCTGCTCAATGCAGGAATCTAGGTCAAAGCATCTCTGACAGATGTCTGTCCAGCTGCACCTTGAATGCCTCCAGAGTGGGAGAGCCCACCACCTCCCTAGGTAGTTGGTTCCATTGTCTTATTGCTCTGACAGTCAGGAAATTTTTCCTGATGTTTAGGTGGAATCTGGGTTCCTATCACTTGAGCCCATTATTCCGTGTCCTGCAAACTGGGATGATCGAGAAGAGATCCTGGCCCTCCTCTGTATGACATCCCTTCAAGTACTGGAAGAGTGCGATCATATCTCCCCTCAGTCTCCTCTTCTGAAGGCTAAACATGCCCAGTTCTTTCAGTCTCTCCTCATAGGGCCTTGTTTCCAGTCCCTTTATCATCCTTGTTGCCCTCCTCTGAACCCTCTCCAGTTTGTCTATGTCCTTCTTAAAGTGAGGTGCCCAGAACTGGACGCAGTACTCAAGATGAGGCCTAACCAGTGCCGAGTAAAGGGGAATTATCACTTCCCGCGATTTGGAAGCTATGCTTCTATTAATACAGCCCAAAATTGCATTTGCCTTCTTTGCAGCCACATCGCATTGCTGGCTCATATTCAGTTTGTGATCTACCACAATTCCAAGATCCTTCTCACTTGTAGTATTGTTGAGCCAAGTGTCCCCCATTCTGTAACTCTGCATTTGGTTTCCTCTCCCTAGGTGCAGCAAACTTGGAAAGTTTGGAGAAGCATACACGAACAAATTATTTGCAGTCTTATTGCTTTTGGTATTGCCATAGACCCCAAAAAAACAAAGCAGAAAACAAACAGCACTCTTCCACAAAGAGAATTGTTGAATCTCTGCCTGGAGAACTGCAAATCTGAGGTAGGTGGTTGCCCCAGAAGTTTGGTCTATAACCTGTCTCCAAGACTTTGGAGTTGAAGATTACCTTAGTACACTCACCTATTCCCACTCCAACTGTTCCCAGCCTAGAGCCTGCCAGATGTATTGCAACTCTCATCATCCCCAGCCAATGGCCATGCTGTCCGACAATCATGGGAGTTGGAGTACAACACATCTGGAGATCCCCGGGTGAGGGAAGGCTGCCCTATTCCATGTCAAAGCAAAAGATGTTCCCCGACAAGAACACACTGTTACGGAAGCATCTGCAACCCATATCCAGCGGAATGGAAAAAGGAACTTTCGATAGCTTATGCCATTTTACAATAAAAAGCTTTAAACCTGCTTCATCAGATGCGGATTGCTGGAACCGGGGAATGTAAGGCGGAAAAGCAACCAAAAGTTGACTAAGAGGAAACATTCTAAAGGTGCAATCCTATGCAAGCTTAGACAGAAAAAAAGACCAAGTCCCAGCATGCCTCAGCCAGCTGGGACTTGTAGGCCTTTTTTCTGTCTAAACTTGCATAGGATTGTGCCTTAAAATTCTTAAATGGCCAGGAAAAATAGAAATCGCACAGAACCTTTATAGAGAACGCATCATCTTTGTTAAGCCTGATTTATAGTCAAATTTCTTTATGAACACAGATGGAATTCACTTCCACAGAATGAGTTGATGGCCACCAATGTGGATGATGGCTTTAAAAGGGGATTGGACAAATTCATGGAGAAGGCCATCAATGGCTACTAGCCCCAACGGCTATACGCTTCCTCCAGTATCAGAGGCAGTATGCCTATGTACTCCAGTTGCTGGGGAACATGGGCAGGAGGGTGCTGTTGCACTCATATCCTACTTGTGGGTTTTCCATGAGCAGCTGGTTGGCCACTGTGTGATCAGAATGACGGACTAGATGGGCCCCTGTCTTACCCAGCATGGCTCTTTTTATGTTCCTATGGCTAATGTCGGGTAATACCTCACCGGTATGCCCCATTTCCAGGTTAGGGGGCTGGCTGAATGCCAGCAGTGGTCTGCCTCCTTTGATATCTTGGGTGCAACTTTCATTGGAATCATGAAGCGAGGGGCGTGCTGAAAGGATTCCTATTACAGCCCACTTGAAGATGTGAACTGGGAATAGTAGTTATTTCTGATTAGAGAATCCACCTAGCAGCAAAGGCTTCAGCACAATGAGCCCAAGTGGGGAGTGCTGCAAAACCCAGAGCTACATCAAGTGGAATCTCTCAATTTCTTATCCTTATAGCTGAAGTCGCTGGCAAAGTATCTGCCGTGTCTAGGCTAAACTTTGGTAGGGCGTCTAGGAAAACCTGACTTCAGGGCCAGCAGCACTCTAAACAAGAGGTGGGCAGAAAGCAGATCTGGAACTACTGGTAGGTCTCTGGGTGAACCGACTGCCAATAGTTTAAGGATGCCAGCAACCAAGTGGCATCCAACCTTAAATTATACTGCTGAAATGAAGGAAGCTTTGAGTAACCAGGAGTGGATTTGGGTGTGGAAGGACAGCCAGTTCATTAACTAATGTAGACCACCTAACAGAAACGTACTTCTATGGAGCATGCACTCACTCCTAGCCGGGTGTGTGTGTGTGTGTGTGTATATATATTATAAATATATATTTTTATATACATTTATATATAAACACCTGCTTTAGCTTTTATATGCCATCAGCCTACTTGGGAATCTTTGTGGCACGGTATTAAAATGTTTTAGTTTTGTATTAAAGTTCTGCCACTGTATTCACAGCTAGATTAGGTTTGAGGACAAAAATACTCCTGCGTTGGTACTGAGCATTATTCTAGCAACCGTTGGGTGCTTTGAGAAACCTCCACTCCATAACTCTGGGGCCCAATGGATGAGCATATTCTCTCTTCTCTGCAGGTTATCCCGCTGCTGCTAAGACCAGGGCTCTCCAACCTTGGCCCCCCAGATGTTGCTGGCCTACAGCTCCCAGCATACTCAGCCAACATGGCTAATGGCAAGGGATTCTGGGAGCGGTAGGCCAGCAACAACTGGGGACCCAAGGTTGGGAGAGCCCTGTGCTAAGGGGAAAGCAGTATGCTTATGCACACTCATTAGCAAGATTAACACCTAAACACAATTAAACACACAGAGACAAAATAATGGACGAACAAATGTCAGTGTACTGGAAGAAGCAAAGACTACTAGCATTGAAAAAATGATCCTTCAACGCCAACTTCAGTGGACCGGTCATGTTGTTCGAATGCCTGACTGCCGTCTCCCAAAGCAGTTACTTTACTCCCAACTCAAGGATGGAAAGCGGAATATCGGTGGTCAATATAAGAGGTTTAAAGATGTTCATAAGGCTAATCTAAAAAAATGCAATATAAACATCGAAAACTGGGAAGCTCTGGCCCATGAACGGTCTAAATGGAGGTTGGCCTCTCACAAAGGTTCCATGGACTTTGAAGAAGCCCGAGTGCAAGGCGAAAGGGAGAAACATGCTAAGCGAAAAGCACGTCGAAAAGCACGTCAAACGAATCCTTTACAGGACCATCTTCTATCTGGTAACCTGTGTCCTCAGTGTGGGAAGCTGTGTGGATCTAGAATTGGCCTCCACAGTCACTTACGGACTCACCGCTAGAGTCTACACAATCTTCTTTAGAATTTCCTCCTTTTATCCCGGAAGACAATCTTACTCGGCCACGAGTGATCGCCTGATGATGATGATATATTATAAATATATATTTTTATATACATTTATATATAAACACCTGCTTTAGCTTTTATATGCCATCAGCCTACTTGGGAATCTTTGTGGCACGGTATTAAAATGTTTTAGTTTTGTATTAAAGTTCTGCCACTGTATTCACAGCTGGATTAGGTTTGAGGACAAAAATACTCCTGCGTTGGTGCTGAGCATTATTCTAGCAACCGTTTGGTGCTTTGAGAAACCTCCACTCCATAACTCTGGGGCCCAATGGATGAGCATATTCTCTCTTCTCTGCAGGTTATCCTGCTGCTGCTAAGACCAGGGCTCTACAACCTCGGGCCCCCAGATGTTGCTGGCCTACAGCTCCCAGCATACTCAGCCAGCATAGCTAATGGCAAGGGATTCTGGGAGCGCTAGTCCAGCAACGTCTGGGGACCCAAGGTTGGGAGAGCCCTGTGCTAAGGGGAAAGCAGTATGCTTATGCACACTCATTAGCAAGATTAACACCTAAACACAATTAAACACACACAGAGACAAAATAATGGGACTGCACAGACCACTGTTGTGACAAGAGTACAACTGTTCTTATGTACGTATTATTTAATAAAAACAGAGTCATTGGATTAGGTTTACACTGCATTGAGTAGCAACACTCAGCATACCATGATAAAGCCAAGGAATGCAAGCAACTCGACAAAAATAGTGATTTTACAGGTTTCATTCTCCACTGTAGCCACAGCTGTAAGGCCCATCTACTAGCTGTCAATGTGACAGCGACAGACATTTTGTGATTTGAACGGATGACTGCGGATATACCCGATAATGGCTGGTCGGTCGCTGGCAGGGGCTTTTTTTTTTTTGGTCCTTCCCAAGGCTTCTCCCGAAATTGGCAGGGATCTCCCCACTCTCACACGGGAGTCACAGACAAGACTCAAGAAAGCAGACACACATCTTGCTGCCTTCTGAGCCGATCCGAGGCTCAGCGTGGCCAGGATGGGCCCCGGGCCCAGCCCTCATACCTTTGAGCTGGAGCGGCAGGCAAGGGCTTACCGGACATCGAGCCTCCAAGGCACTCAAGTGGGATGCCGCAGTCGAGGCCGCCAACCACTCGGAGGAGGCGCAGAGTTGGCGGCAAGAACTTATTTGGGCAGGCTACCAAACGGCCAACACAATTTATGGACCCTCTGTCCAGCATAATCTTGCACTTCAAAGGTTTTAGAATCCCAAGTTTCCCACCCGATTTTGAAAAGCAAAATGAAGTTGGGTTTGGCCGCATTCTTCTACTGCTAGAACTTCCTAAAAATAAGCTGTACAGGAGGCCCCATCATACACCCAAAAAGAAACATGCGATCACAAAAATGTCAGAAGCTGCAATGCCTTTTCCAGCGGTCAAATAACTTTCCACGATATTGTACAATAAATAAAGGTTTTTAATAGTTTAATATTTAAGGTTCATTAATATTCTATTACATGTGCTCTATGGGAGTTGAAAGAAATCAGGATTACTGAGAGGCTGACCTTGTATCTCTTGAACAGAAATGGCACGAACACTGGTAAATCCCTCCCTTCATTTTCTTGCTTGCTTTCTCAGCCAACAACCTCTGAAGATAAAATTCTGGACCTATAAGCCACGGAGTGCCCAAGTCCCAGATATGTACAGTGAAAAGGGTTGTAATCTGTGAAGTATCAGTTTATGGTTGATCAGTTTTGATCAAGACAGGAGAGAAAAGAGCAACTTTTGTCACCAACAGCCTAATCTAGAGTAATACTGGCATCACAGAGGTTTACGCTGTGCGTGAGATATACAAAGTTAGAGCTGCAGCCTTGTTTGTTTTGACTGCAGCACCATTTCCACGTGAGGTCTATCACTAGCGTACATAAGAACACCAGCACACGAGAGGTTTCAGTCCATGCTTCCCTATGGCTTGGGCTTGGCCAAGTACTCTCGATACATGGAATAAAGCACACCTGAAAGACAGAAAGGAAAAGCAATGTTAGCAACGAGGGCTAGAGTCCAAAGCTGTTTTTCTTTTCACTGGGGGAGGGAGGAAGAAAAAAAAAAGACGGGAGGGCAGCTCAGTGCTTGCTAGAAGACCAACTGTGAACAGAGGAAACTGCAGCTGGGCAGGTCCACACCCTCTGAGAAAATCAGATTTGACAGTGCTACCCATCAGTTGTTCCTACTATGCACATCCCCTTGGAGGGAAAGTCAAGGGGGTCACATCTGCCAGGCACCACTTGCTGCTTCCAATTGGCTCTTTCTAATTCAGGCACCCTGACTACCTCTGTAACCCTCTTAGAAGTATGAATACATAGAGGCCTGGTTCACATATAACGTTAAGCCATGGTGTGCTTTGCTGAAATCTGGCTTGAGGCTGGGCCAGTCTGCATGTAATTTATTTATTATTTATTTCTTATATTTATCAATCGCCCATCTGGCCGGCCACCCGGCCACCCTGGGCGATGTACAATTAAAATACATTAAAACACAATAAAATATAATAATTAAAACAATATAAAAAATTCTTATTACAGCTCATGAGTTAAACAACCTGTGGGCTGCCAGGGACAAGTGGGAGCGCACGGGCAGCTGCCTGCACTGCGCCAGCCACTTCCGCTTTTAATCAACAGCCTACGATTGGCCCATTCGTAGGTTAAGCTTTGTTGGCATGAACCTACCCGTACACTACGTTCATCATCTAAGGCCCTCCTCCAGGTGCCTGTTCCGAGGGAGGCTCAGAAGGCAGCAACGAGGAACAGGGCCTTCACGGTGGTGGGCCCCAATTCTGGATCTCCCTGACGAGGCCTGCCTGGCACCAACCTTCTTCTTTCGGGCATTTGGCAGCATATGATGAGGTTTTAATCAGGTCTTGAATTTTTCTTCTTGTTGGGTTTAAAATTGTTTTAAGATATGTGTGTCTCTCTGTGTGTTGTATGTTTATATGTTTGTGTGTATATATGGTTTTTATAATGTATTTTAATGGTTTTAATCTTTGTAAAGCGCCCAGAGAGCTCCGGCTATTGGGCGGTACAGAAATGCAATAAAAATCCGGAGCGCTGGGTTGTATAGAGGCTGAACAACCTGTGGGTAAACCCGACAGCAATGCAGCTACCGAGAAACTGCCTAGTAAAGGCAGAGCTGAAGGAGCGACAAGGAAAGAGCAAGGTTATGCACACCTAGGCAAATTTAAGAATCCTCCAAGGATGAAAACCTTCTGAGTATGGGAAATCTACTAAGCCCTTCACATTGCCTAAAGGCACAATCCTGTGCAAGTTTAGGCAGAAAAAAGGCCTACAACAAAGGCCAAGGCCCAGATCAAGTCACTCTCACTCGGATACCTCAGCCAACTGAAATGAAGATCTGTGGGCAAGACTGTTAGCCACAGGTTAGCACGAAGCACAGTGGCGGAGAACCGTCTCCCATCTTGGTACATACCGCAAGTCATGGCACCCACGACAAAGCCCTGCGCTCCCACACGCATGTGAATCAGGTGAACGGACATCTTGGTGTCCCCTCTGTGCTTCAGTCTGTAGAGTCCATAGGCTACCACTGAAGCAAAACCTGCAATGCCTAGAAAAAGGAAACGGACAGGATTGTACTATAAACTTTACATTCCTTGATCATAAAATTCTGCCATGCCCTCAGCAGAACTGTGTTAAAAGTGGCCATAAACCAGAAAAGAAAACAGCAACAGCCGGGGATGCAAAGAGCTGATAAGATCAGAAGCCCAATGGATTTTTTTTTTTTAAAGCATTTGAAAATATACCCTACCCCATCATTAACTGCTTTTGAACGGCTTCTTAGCTTCCAGAGCTTCTTACCGTGTCGCACACAGGGCTGCTCCCCTTTCAGAAATATAAGTCTAAAAGTACACCCCACCCCACTCCAATGTTGGGACTGAAACTAGTCAGCATGGTCATGCTAGCTGAGAGTGATGGGAGTTGTAGTCCAAAACATCTAGAGCAGCTGGCTGGGGCATGCTGGGAGTTGTAGGCCAAAAACATCTGGGGACCCAAGGTTAGAGAACACTGCTCTAGAGGGTGCTGGGTTGGGGAAGGCTGGCCTAAGCCCTTTATTTGCTTCGCTTATAAATAACATAAGAAGAGCTGTGCGGGATCAGACCAAGGGTCCATCTAGTCCAGCATTCTGTTCACACAGTGGCCAAGCATATGCCACACTGGGAAACCCACAAGCAGGACAGGAGTGCAACAGCACCCTCCCGCCCATGATCCCCAGCAACTGCATCTGATACTGGAGATAGCATATAGGCAATCAGGACTAGTGGCCATGGATCGCCTTCTCCTCCATGAATTTGTCCAGTCCCCTTTTAAAGCCCTCCAAATCGGTGGCCATCGCTACATCCTGTGGAAGGGAATTCCATAGCTGAACTCTGCGCTGTGTGAAGAAGTCCTTCCTTTTACCTGCCCTGAATCTCCCACCGATCAGCTTCATGGGATGACCCCATACTCTGGCCTTCCTCCAAGAAAGCTCAGAACAGCTTCTATATGGGTCCCCAAGGGCACTCCCACTTCCAGGTGGGAAGAGGAGAGGAATGCAGAGACACTCCAGGCACACCCAAGCCCATAGATTAAAGTCCTGTCCTGGAGAAAGCAGCGGTAGAGGTCTAGCCATCTCAGACTTTCATTTAACACAGTAGTGGATAGAATGAGGAAGTAATTATTTCAGGAGTATTTCCCGTCTGTACTGCCTATGCTTTGGTTATACTCACACCCGCTGCCCAAGACTTAGAACAGTGTTCTCCACGCTGGCTGGGGCATGCTGGGAGTTGTAGGCCAAAAACATCTGGGGACCCAAGGTTGGAGAACACTGACTTAGAACAACTGTGTATTTTCCCCAGTTCACAAAGGAGGGCAGTCGCAAAGGGGGTCAGAGAGACTTACCAATTGGGACAAACGGGGACTCCCGGGATTTTCTGAGTAGTTTTGAGGCTTGGTTTTCTTCTGCCTCGTACTCAGAGAGAGGACTTTCTGAACTGGTTGCCATGTTGACTGCAAAGAAGGGAGCAAACACACACAGTAAGGGGGGGGGGAAGAATTATCTGCTGTACCTCAAAAATACACTTTTGTCAAGAGCACATTCCCAGTTGCTGTCCTGCAAGCACAGTCCAGTCGATTTAAGGAGTATAAACCCCGGAAACCTCGGCCCAGAGGAATCCAGCTCTCTGGAGTCAACACACTAACACTACAAGCTTCAGTACCGCACTGCTCTCCAAATAAGAAGACGACAGACCTAGTTCGCACAACGTGACAACCCATTGTGGGTAACTAGCTATGGTGGGTTGTCGTGTCACTCGAACAGAGACTGCTTCCCGCAAGGTGGCTTGTTTTATCCCCCCCAACAAGCCATCCAGGGAACCCCTAGGCCAGTGTTCTCCAACCTTGGATCCCCAGAGGTTTTTGGCCTACAACTCCCAGCATGCCCCAGCCAGCTAGTCTGAACCTGGATGAAAAAGGCCACCGTGGGAAAAGGGAAGCAGCGAGCGAGGCAGGCAGGCAAGAGCGGCGCACACGCACGCACACACATGCGCACGCACACACCACACCCGCTCTTGGCGATCTCGCCTGTGCCGCCACCAGTGACAACCCCTCCGAAGTGCCCAAGCGGGACATTGGAGGGGCAGCCCCGGTTACTATATTTTATTTCTATACCGCCCCATAGCCAAAGCTCGCTGGGTGGCTTACAGCAATTCATAAAAACAATAAAATACATTATAAAATACCAACAACAGTAAAATCATAAAATTTCATTACAAAAGCTTAAAAACCAAATTTAAAACCGGATTTAAAATGACAAATAACTGAAACAAGTTAATAAACTAAGCTTGCAGCTGACACCCCACCCCCCACATGTTGAAAGTTAAATGCCTCGGCACAGAGGGCCGTCTTAACCTGGCGCCTAAAGGATAGTAGAGCTGGCACTAGGTGGGCATCAGTGGGGAGCTGATCCCATAATTCGCCATCCCCTTTCTAAAAAAAATTTTTTTTGCCCCAAATGTGCGCAAATTTTCTGTTTTTTTTAAAAAAAACTAGTCTGACTTGCACAACTGTGGAGCTGCGCAGTTCCGCAAGTCTGAAAATTGGAAGCTTCACCTGGGTAATGTCTTGGGGGCGGCAGCGGCGGCGGGGGGACGGACACCTGCCATCACAGCGCAAAGTAAAAATAAACCTACCTGGAGCCTCTCCGGGTCCATGACGAGTGTCAGGACCTGCTGCCCTTAGACAGCAAGTAGCCCCCGCCCGCAGGACATTGCCCAGGTGAGGCTTTCCATCTTTGGACCTGCAGAACTGCACACCCCCGCAGTTGCGCAAGTCCGACTTAAAAAATAAATAAATAGCCGGGGAAATGTGCGCACATTTGGGGTGCCCAAAAATAATTTCAAAAGGGGTGCTGACCCAGTGACAGCCCCCCCCCAATGTGCTGCTCGGGCACTTTGGAGGGGCAGCTGCTAGAAACAGCAAAAGGTGATCTCCAAAAAAAAGAAAAGGGGGGGGGGAAGGTGCGGCGAGCCCAAAAAGGCTCATGATAATGGCGGGGAGAGGAAATAAGGTGACTTCCGCCACAAGGTCTCCTGGGATACAGTCTGGAGGACCGAGGGGGAAGGAGCGGCAGAACAGCCCACAGTGAGCCCGACCGTCGGGTGCACCATGGGTTGTTCTGAGAGCCAACCAACCCACTGTGGCTTATTGCCAGGGTGGGTTGGCATGACGTGCGAACCCACCCATAGTTAATAAAGCACTCTACCCTAGTAGGAAAATGGTCCTCTCAAAGCTAGCAAGCCATGCATTTGGCTAAGACCGAGGGGCAGGGAACCTGCAGCCCTCCAGATGTTGGACTCCCAAGTCCCATCAGCCCTAGCCAGCATGGCCAGTGGTAAGGCATGATGGGAGCTGCAGACAACACCTGGAGGGCCACAGGCTCCCTACTCCTGGGCTAAGAGTCCAGTTCTTTCTGGTTTGCTCACTGAGTTCTGCCTGTGACCGCCACACCCACAGACACAAGGAAGCAAGGCTGCACAGTACAGTTGAAAACTTTACCCCGGAGACATTGTAGGCTGGGGTTTCTGTGGCTTGAGAGCTCCCCCTGCCCAGAATTCTCCCCCCTCCCCCCCCACTCTATAGTCTGGTGACCAACTATAAGTAGACAGTCTGTCCTTTTATCAGGCAGCTTTCCTATGTTGCAATGATGACCTTCCAACTATACTCAAGGTCAAGAGACTTTTTAAAAAGGACACACAGAAAACTGAAGCATCTGACCTTTTAGGCACCACAAGGGATCCCCAGTGTCATAGGTCTTTTCTGTGGCTCAGCCTTTTCCTGACAGCTTAGTGACTCAAGGAGTTTCATACAATACTACCTCCCGATGTACGTAGCATTCACACGGAAGTGTTGAACAAGTGCTTCAAGTAATGTACTCGTAATGGCCACACAATATTTCTGAAGCAGAAATTAAACTTTACCTAGGAAAGTAACATATTAAACTTTACCTAGGAAAGATACAGGCCTGTGGCTCATGCTGGCTCAGCTTGTCTAAGTGTGGAAAAGCTAAGCAGGGTCAGGCCTGGTTATTACTTGGATGGGAGACCCCTCCTCTAGTTTCCTGCATTGAGCAGGGGGTTGGACTCGATGGCCTTCTAGGCCCCTTCCAACTCTTATGATCCTATGATATGAAACATCCCTCGCAGTAGGTTTTAAGAAATAGGTAGCCTTGAGTCAGTAAGTCCTAACCTGTTAGCAGCAGGGCACACTTTGTGTACTATGGGAGAATTGCTAATATGTTACTAGAGTTAAGGTTAAAATGGAGGAGGAGGATTATGTAAACCGCCCTGGGTTCCTTGCAGGAAAAAATATGGGGTATAAATATAATAAATAAATAAATTAGAATTCTCCTGTGAATGTGAAGTATCAGCCCACAGAGGAGGCTGCCTGCTGCATCTCTGCGTGATTCACTGCTCTTACCTTGCTCCTCTGAATCTGCTTCCAGCAGGGAAGCAAAGGATTCTGCTGCATCTTTTGTCTCGGATGTGACTGGCGGATCTAGTCACTCCCAACACAGTTCTGCAGAGACACAGCCGAACTAGCGGACTCGGAACAGCGACTGATGCAGAAACATGGGGGTGGGTGGGTGGGGGGGAAAGAGGAGAGGCTCCTCTGAGGGCAGCTTAAAGACTTACTCTTCTACTCTCTTAAAAGGTAACCTTTTGAGGGCATCTAAGCAAGATGCGTCTCCACTTTTAATTCAGAAATAAAAAGCCTCAACTATGAGAAGTTCAGGCAGTCTTACAACACCCACTTGAAGGTGGGGTTTTGTTGCAATGCACAGGTCCGTCCGTCCTCAATTACGTCTCCTCTGGGCAGGAAGAGTTCCCCATCAACGTCACACATCATTCACCGAGACCTGTTACTTCATCTGCGGCCAGCATTTCTGCTCTGCTCTGGTTGCATCAGCTCTTGTGTTGCCCAGTCCCCTCCGGATGTGTAAACCTCCAGACCAGATCCCTCCACCCTGCAATACTCTGTAGCCCCTCCCAGCTACTCCAAACCCTGCTGGCCTCTTTAGGCACATCCCCCTGTACCAATGACCTTAACATCTCACCAGCAATAACTCTCACCTAGTCTCTGCCCTTCACTGGATCTCTTCCCCATTCTTTCCTGACAGATAGCCCCCATTTTAAGAAGGGGGGAGGAGAAGAGAAGAAGAGCAGAAAAGTTCCTTAACGATAAAAGTTTTGAAGTGTCCCTACTTTTTTTTTTTTAACCTAAAAAACCCCCCCTCACTCTCCAGTTTAGAATCTCAAGCAGACATTCATTCATTACAGAACCGGACACTGGTGGCTGGTACTGCTGAGGCTGGGCCAGCGAGTCTTTTATTTCTTCAAATCGTAACTTTAACCCATCTATTTTTAAAAACAAAAAGCATTGCCTTGCCCTGGATGGGCACCTCGCTCCCCCACATAAAACATAAGAAAAAATATTTCACATAGAAAGAGGAGCATGAGATCAGGCCTAGTCATATTTGCATAGTGGGGAGAGACTTCATAGATCACAGAGTTGGAAGGGTCTCCCCATCCAAGTAATAACTAGGCTTGACCCTGCTTAGCTTTCCACGCTCAAACAAGCTGAGCCAGCGTGAGACACAGGCCTGTATTTGACTTAGCCCACCCCCCATGGGCAGATTTGGGGGGGGGCGCTTCTCAGGATGGGGACAGGGGTGGGGAAGAAGGCCAGAAACCCCCCCCCCTTTCTTATGATAGCAGCAATTGGAGAAAGAGGTTGGAGTGGCCACGCTGGCTGGGGATGATGGGAGCTGCACTTCAACTGATGCGGAGGATACCTGGCTCTGTGTGTGGGGGGGGCGGGGGCCAACCCCCCTGCCTCCAGAAGGATGCCACCGCCCCCCAACCCAGAGGCGCCCCCTTTTTCTCCCACGGTTTAGCTCAGCAGCCACTCGATGGCCAAGGAAGGAAGGAAGGAAGGAAGGAAGGAAGGAAGGAAGGAAGGAAGGAAGCCCCCCCCCCCCGGCTCCTACACCTCGCCACGCGAAGGGCCTCCATCCCTGCCGGGCTCACCTCAGCTGCTCCTCCGACGATGCGTCAGTCTCACCCCTTACCGGCTTCTGCTCGACGGCCGGCTGCGCAGTCACCTGACCCCCCTCTGGCCCCGCCTCTCGCCGGCTGACGCAGCTTCCTCTTTCCGCCCCGCCCCTTCCGCCGCGTGCGACCTAACCTTGCGGCGGGAAGTCGTCGTGAGGAGGAAACGACAACTCCCAGAAAGCATCGCGACCTGAATTTATTTTTAACCCCCCCTCCACCCCACCCCAGAGCGTCTCTATTGGTTGACCGCTCGGTGTTTCTCCCCAGCAGCCTTCCCCAACCGGGCACACTCGAGAGGTGCTGGACTATAACTCCCATCATCCCAAGCCAGCATGGCCAGGGAGGGCAAGGCTGCTCCACAGAGATAGAAAATTCCGTCTCTATGGTTTCTCCCGCTCCGCCGTTTACGTCACAGGTGTAGCACCACGCCTTCCCCCCCCCAACTTCCACGTCACTCGCATCTCCTGACCAATCAGATGAGATGACGTCATTAGTGATGATGCCATTAGTGGACCAGGGCCTGCCCTGGCAGTGGAATCTTGCCTAATAAGGGGAATTTTTCCCCTCCCGTCTCCACCCCCAATTTCATAGATTTCATAGATCTGATAGAGTTGGAAGGAGCCTACAAGGTTATCGAGTCCAACCCCCTGCTCAATGCAGGAAACTAGAGGAGGGGTCTCCCATCCAAGTAATAACCAGGCCTGACCCTGCTTAGCTTTCCATGCTCAGACAAGCTGAGCCAGCATGAGCCACAGGCCTGTATTTGCGTGTGGCATGAGCTACACGTGAAGCAGAGTGAGGTTAAAGGACTGGGGTCTGGATTGAGATGTAGCCATGCTTAGAGTAGACCTATTGAAAGCAATGGGACTCAAGTTAGGCAAGGCT
Source organism: Shinisaurus crocodilurus (assembly GCA_021292165.1). Lineage (NCBI taxonomy): Eukaryota > Metazoa > Chordata > Lepidosauria > Squamata > Shinisauridae > Shinisaurus > Shinisaurus crocodilurus. The sequence continues at coordinate 172,524 of JAHFWL010001044.1, forward strand.
AATTTAAGTTTCAATGGATCTCCTCTGGGGTGGGGTGGTGGTGTCTCCCGACACGCTGCCCGCCAGGCTCCCAGGCCCCACCTGATTTTTATTCTGTTTCAGTGTGGCGCAGTGGTGAGAGTGCTGGACTGGGGAGATCCGGGTTCTAGTCTCCACTTGGCCATGAAGCTCCCTGGGTGACTTTGGGCCAGTCACTGACTCTCAGCCTACCTCACAGGGCTGTTGTGAGGATAAAATGGAGAGCAGGAGGAGGATTATGTAAGCTGCCTTGAGTTCTGTGGAAGACCAGCAACTGGGTCTTCTGCATGAGTTCGGCACTTAACGGGTTAACCGGCATTGAGATATAGCCCTTAAAGCAAATGTAATTGACTAGAACTCGTGTGCAGCTTAAAGAAAGCAAGGGAGCCCACCTGTACCAAGAATAGACGTTTATTTACTACAGGTTAAATGGAGCGGAACTAATAGACTTCTAGGAATACTATAACATCAACAAGACCTGAGCGTGACCTCGGATTTTATGAATGAACGGGTTCCCAGGCTAGCGTACTGCGGCAAAGAGTTACCTCAGTCCAGAGACTCTATGCCGTCCTGTTTCCAGCCTGACTCCGAGCCCGCCTGGCCCGGGGAAGAGAACTGCTTGACCCAGCCAAAGCTGGACGTGGATGTTGTCATAGAATCATAGAATCATAGAAAAGTAGAGTTGGAAGGGGCCTACAAGGCCATCGAGTCCAACCCCCTGCTCAATGCAGGAATCCAGGTCAAAGCATCTCTGACAGATGTCTGTCCAGCTGCACCTTGAATGCCTCCAGACTGGGAGAGCCCACCACCTCCCTAGGTAGTTGATTCCATTGTCTTATTGCTCTGACAGTCAGGAAATTTTTCCTGATGTTTAGGTGGAATCTAGGTTCCTGTAACTTGAGCCCATTATTCCGTGTCCTGCAAACTGGGATGAACGAGAAGAGATCTTTGCCCTCCTCTGTGTGACATCCCTTCAAATACTGGAAGAGTGCGATCATATCACCCCTCAGTCTCCTCTTCTGAAGGCTAAACATGCCCAGTTCTTTCAGTCTCTCCTCATAGGGCCTTGTTTCCAGTCCCTTTATCATCCTTGTTGCCCTCCTCTGAACCCTCTCCAGTTTGTCTATGTCCTTCTTAAAGTGAGGTGCCCAGAACTGGACGCAGTACTCAAGATGAGGCCTAACCAGTGCCGAGTAAAGGGGAATTATCACTTCCCACGGGTCAGCGCACCCGTGTTCCCAACAACCCGTGTCGGGTTGGTAGAGGGGTTTTCTACCCCTTCCTCCCTCCTTCCCGCCCCTTTCTGATCAGGTGGGCTTGTCCCTGCCCCCTTATGATCAGGTGGGCTTATTCCTGCCCGGGGAAAAGGTGGCGCCTTTTGGTGTAGGGGATACTTTGCAGCTCTTTGAGACTGCCCTGCACTTCCTGATGGTCCATACTTCTTCCTTGTGGATTCGGGCCCGTGTGTCCCATTGAAGATATGCATGATACCTGTCTGGCCGATCCTGCATCTCCTGCCCATCTCCCACCCACCCCGGGGAGGGATTATGCAGACAGGGGTTGCCAGGGAAAGTTACAGTTACGTGCAGTGCGGTTACTGAGAGGAAGCTGTGTGTAGTTGTGTATTTATTTTATTTTATTTCTTATATTTATTAATCGCCCATCTGGCCGGCCACCCGGCCACCCTGGGCGATGTACAATTAAAAAACAATAAAACAATACAATAAAATATAATAATTAAAACAATATAAAAAATTCTCATTAAAAACCTAACCCACCCCATATTCCCGCCTGAACAGCCATGTTTTTAATGCACGGCGGAAGCTCATCACGGAGGGGGCATGGCGGAGGTCACTGGGGAGGGAGTTCCATAATGCAGGGGCCGCCACAGAGAAGGCCCTCTTCCTAGTCCCCACCAGCCTGGCTGCTCTGGCTGATGGGATAAGGAGAAGGCCGTCCGTGGCAGACCTTGTTGAGCGGCCTACTTGATGTTGCTGGAGGCGCTCCTTGAGATAAACTGGGCCGGAGCCGTGTAGGGTTTTAAAGGTCAAAACCAACACCTTGAATTCGGCTCCTCAAGCAACTGGTAGCCAGTGCAACTCATTAAGCACTGGTGTGATGTGATCACGCCGGCGGCTGCCCTTAATCAGGCGGGCTTATTGTGTATGCGTGTTCAGGCTTTCTCCACAAGTTCCTTGCAGGAAAAACGGTGGGATACTAGTCTAGTCTTGACTGGCTGTATGCTACCTCAAGTATCAGAGGCAGTATGTGCTGTTGGAATATGGAGTTCTCATATTCAGGTTTGCCTTCGGGCAAAGAAGCAACAGAACCGGCAGACATGATCAAGGTCATGCCTGAGCAAAGTGTCACCTTTGGCCCAGTGTGGTGGGTGTACAGTTTTTTGTCTTCAGGGGATCTGGAGCAGGGGTCATGATAGAGTGCTTTCAGCTAGGATGACATCATGCCATGGGTGCAGCTGGCATTGCATCATCTAGCATGTGACTGTACAGAATTGTATAAAAGGTGTGCAAAGTCTTTGTGTTCTTGTTGGGGGGAAAAGAGTTAATTGGATTAGGAATTATTGATTAGAGAAGCATTCTGTAAGTAAAGAGATAGTTTGTGTGTCTAGACTGTATCTGTTTTGTCTGACATACTGTTCTCTTTCACTTTTTGTACAATAGCACTCTGTGTATGTTCTGTTCATGTTTTTTGCAAGTCTTAGTTTAGTAAACCTCTATGTTTAAAAGAAACAGACTTGTTGTTTTGCTTTTTGCCTACTGGCCTAGCACACGCTTCTCACGCTACCCTATCTTTCCACTGCAACTTCTGCAGCCTCTGGGACAAGGTTGTTTAACTTTGTTCCCCCCCCCCCCCCCGGCGGCTCAGATTTCCAACATGTACATCAATGGCTGGGGAACTTGGGTGAGAGGGTGCTGCTGCACTCATGTCTTGCTTGTGGGATCCTGCGGGCAGCTGGTTGGCCACTGTGTGAACAGAATGCTAGACTAGGTTGATCCTTGGTCTGATCCAGCTGGGCTCTTCTTCTGTTCTTATGGGATATAAATATAATAGAATAAATAAATTGGGAAGCTGGCCTGCTGCAAAACAGGAGGCTGGCCTGCTGCAAAGCAAAAGCCTGCCCTAGTACCATCTTTAGAATATTTTTATCCCACTCCTCAGCCAAAAAGGCTCCTGTTCTGTTGCGGCTTAAAAATCATCAATAAAAGAAGACAATCCCTGCCCACAGGCTTACAATCTGAAAGACAGGACACAGGAGGGTGGGGGGAAGAAGAGGGAGGGAAGAGGGGAACATTATGTCTTTCAGCGGGGCTGGTGGAATGGTCCCGCTTTCCCCTCTCACCCCCCTCAGCCAGTCAGTCAGTCAGGCGATCACTCGTGACCGAGTAAGATTGTCTTCCAGGATAAAAAAAAAGAAAATTTACAAAAAGGAGATTTTAAAAGGAGGAAAATTCTAAAGAAAATTGTGTAGACTCTAGCGATGGGTCCGTAAGGGACTGTGGAGGCCAATTCTAGATCCACACAGCTTCCCACAGTGAGGACACGGGTTACCAGATGGAAGATGGTCCTGTAAAGGATTCGTTTGACGTGCTTTTCGACGTGCTTTTCGCTTAGCATGTTTCTCCCTTTCGCCTTGCACTCCGGCTTCTTCAAAGTCCATGGATCCTTTGTGAAAGGCCAACCTCCAGTTAGATCGTTCATGGGCCAGAGCTTCCCAGTTTTCGATGTTTATATTGCATTTTTTTAGATTAGCCTTATGAACATCTTTAAACCTCTTATATTGACCACCGATATTCCGCTTTCCATCCTTGAGTTGGGAATAAAGTAACTGCTTTGGGAGACGGCAGTCAGACATTCGAACAACATGACCGGTCCACTGAAGTTGGCGTTGAAGGATCATTTTTTCAACGCTAGTAGTCTTTGCTTCTTCCAGTACACTGACATTTGTTCGCCTATCTTCCCAAGTAATTCGCAGGCTTTTCCGGAGGCAACGTTGATGAAATCTTTCAAGGAGTTGGAGGTGACATTTATAGATAGACCATGTTTCGCAGGCATACAATAAAGTTGGTAATACAATGGCTTCATAAACCAGTGTTTTGGTCTTCTTACAAATATCCTGATCCTTGAACACTCTATGTTTCATTCGAGAAAATGTGGCACTTGCGGAGCTCAGACGATGCTGGATTTCACTGTCGATGTTAGCTGTAACAGATAATGTGGTCTCCCCCTCAGCACAGCCTTAGTAAAAATACAGATCCCCCCCCCCCTTTCACATATGACCTTGGCTTGCTTCCTGGAAAGGGAGGGAGGGAGGAAAAGAAAAGAGAATTCTGTTCCCTTTGCAAGATGCAAATTCCAGCTCTGCTGTTGTGGTTGGCTTGCAGCTGTGAACAAGCTGTGGACAACCTTCAGGCATTCTCTGTTCTTTTCCTCCCAGTCCTGGTCTTCTTAGAAGTCACTGATCCCCTGGTGTGTGATGCTTGGGTAGCCAATTCATAACCTCAGGGGAGGCCCGTGACTGCAATCTCACCACCGGACTGACTTTCCCATCTGTCTGACGCTATTTCTTCAGCAAACAGTTGCACAACAATGACGCTGGAAAAGAGAACATGCTTGCCCCACCTAAACTAGGTGGCTTAGAGCTCTCACCTGTTCTTTCCAGCGCATTCTGTCTTTTCAGACACCAGCAAAAATGTTTGCCCAAGGGTTTTTGTATGCTAAAGGTGACCAGGAGGCCTTTTCAGATACGGTCATGCCTTGGATTGAGAGCATAATCCGTTCCGGAAACGTGCTTGTAATCCAAAACACTCTTATATCAAAACGAAATCCCCCCCAAAATAAATTTGTACAGAGATTTTTAATTTAAGCTGTACTACAGTACTTGTATTGCAAGACGTCGCTTGTATATCAAGTCACAAATAAATAAATAAATATTTAAAAATTTGCTTGTCTTGCAAAACGCTCTCAAACCAAGTTACTTGCAATCCAAGGTATTACTGTTGTGAGGGTTTGAGGCCTACACAGGATTGGGTTTGTTGAGGCCTACACAGGCTTCAGTTTGTTGAAGCCTGAAGGCCCAAACACTCCACGATGGGAGGGGGAGTTTGAGAGTTTAAGTTACCCAATAGAAGTTTAGAATCAGTTCTCCAGTGCAAGGTCACATGGTTATAACCTTCCATTCCTGGGAAGACTATATATGTGGGATGTGGTCAGCTAGCAGTTGGAGAGTGTGTGCTGAGCAGACTCCAAACAGGAATTAGGTAGACTGAAGTGAAACAAGAGAACATTGTTTGTTTGTTTGTTTTATTTTATCATACCTGCTTTTGATTTAAAACCACTCTATTAAGTAATTTCCCTACTACTATAAGTAAAGTTTGTTGTGTACCCTGGAGTTTGGAGTGACTTATTCACACGCCTACAGCCTACACCCACGTTACTGGAGGAAGCAGGCAAAGGACTGGGTCTTTGGGGAGAGGCAGATATCTCCCAAAGGCAGATCAAGGGGTCCCTGCAGTAGTGGAACCTTGACAACTGTAATTGGGGAATGCCCAACGGGTGGGTGCCCATGGCACTTTAAGCCCAGGATGGCTATATAGCCACCCTGAGCTTAAAGTTAGCCTCCCCCCCGCCTGCTGTGCCCGACTAATGATCAGGCACAGTGGGGGTCCTGAGGCACCTCCTCCCCCCTCTCCCCCCCCCACAGTCCAGCCACTGGTATCCTAAGAGAGCACTTAGGGGAGCAGAGCGGGGATGACAACTGCCCCAAAGTGCCCAAGTGGCACTTTGGGGCAGCTGTGAGTGTCAGAGGCTCCCTCACTCGTCCCTTCCTATTGCACTGTGTCGTCACAAGCCCAGCACAAGGAAGGCAGCTTGTCCACTGCTTTTGCTCGGGACTGCAGCCACTCGGCAACCAGTGTGCCAAGCGAGGAGGGTGTGTTCTGGGTCTCCCCAGGGGAGGCCCAGGAGAACATGCTTCCCACCCCCACCCCCGCCGTCCACCAGTGCAATTACTCTGCGATTGCGCTGGTGGGCAGGCAGAGAGGTGCCTCCTCCTCAAGCCCTGTGTGGGGTTTGGGAAGGTGAGGCGACGAACACTGGTGGCAGGCAGGCACAGGGCGGGAAATCTGTGAAGGAAAGCGTCAAGAGTTTCCTGCACCACACGCACAAACCTCCACACGTGTAAACAAGGTACGGTAATCCCAGCTGGAGGTTGGGAATCCTATGCAAATGTAGCTCCTCCTGAAGACTCTCGACGCCTAAGATTCTCCCATGCAAATGCGGCCCAAGCACTCTGTTCAAGAGCAAAGAGTCACCCCTCCTCCACCTCGCCCAGATGAAGTTCATCCTGATTGGCCAAGGGCAGCCAAGCTACGGAAAGGAGGGGTGGGGTGGGGTGGGGTATCTATACTGCCAGCTGTAGCTTCTGGTTTGGGTTGTTGTCTAGACGCGAAGAAGCGCGGAGTAGGGCTTTGGCTGAGGCAAGCCCTAAAGAAGACCAACCCCCAGGCAAAGAGAGTACCGTAAGTGCCTGGGTATTTATATAGTAAAGGGACTAGTTTTTGTTATTTTGTAGCTCTACTTGTATGTATCAAAGTGTCTTCCCCACCTTTTCCTCTTCCCTCATTCCCCACCTTTTATTGTACCTTGACTAAACTTTCCTGGTTCTACCCCACACGGTGTGTGTGGTTCCTCTGTGGTTCAGTGCTAAATCCAGTGTATAGACCCAGAATCAGGTCAAGATGGCAGAGCTAAGGCAGGCAGTTTTGCACCTTTGATCTCTGGCCTTGAGTAAAGGACCCGTTGGCAGTCCTTCACAAAATCACTCCAGCAAACCAGCTGGAGCGATCTCTTCCCCACTGTCCCAGTGTCAGTGGGCTTCTTCCCAAGGAGCCTGATGACAGCACGCGCCCCCCCCCCCGCCTCCCAAGCCCAGAGCTGCTTGGCTAGAGTGGCAAGACTTTCTGCCACTCTGGCCAAGGGGCTCTATTGCCAAAATGGGTTCCGCTCTGGGTTAGGATGCCACGCCAAGCCACGGAGGGTTAAGCAAACCCTAGAACAAGCCATGGCTTCTCGGGGTGCCTTCGTAGCCACCTGACCCTGTGTGTGTGTGTGTGTGTGTGTGTGTGTGCGTGCACCAGGTTCAAACAACATGCTAAGCCACCATGGCTTAGTAGTGTGTCACGCGAACCCAGTCAACACATTATTTTTTTTCAGTGCCAATGTAGCCCCAGCGGCATCGCTCCGCTGCTCACCTGGCTTTGCTAAAGTGCTTCTCTCCCCCCCCACCTCCTAGCCGCATGCAGAGCAAATAAAGTTTGCAGCAGCCCCATTGGCCCCGAGCACCGTCACTCAAACAGAAAGCTAGGAAAGGTCCCCCCCCCCCTTGCTATGATTGGGTAAATACTGGAATGGAATCTCAGACTGGCAGCAGCAGTGCCTGGCAATGGGAGAAAAAGAGGCGGCAGCTGGCTGGAGCTCATGGAAGACCCGGCAAGGATCACTGGGGAGCTGGAGCCAGGCTGAAGGTTACCTTTATGCAGTGTTTCTCAACCTTGGGTCCCCAGATGTTTTTGGCCTACAGCTGGGAGTTGTAGGCCAAAAACATCTGGGGACCCAAGGTTGAGAAACACTGCCTTTATGAGACTGCATAAGAAAAAAAATGGCTTTCAGTTCACAGTGTCACCCTTGGGACAGTGTTGCATTTGTATACTCATGGGTGCAAAGCAGCTTTCCCCAATCTGGTGCGTTCCAGATTTGTTGGTCTACAACTCCCATCATCCCCAGCCAGCAGGGAAGGAATACATTTCTCTAGACATGGCAAGTCTTAATCTCCAAGATGTTGTTTCTCATGACCTCTTAGGTTACTTGGGGTACTTGATGTCCCATGTGCCTGCTCCATTTGCGTTGGCACTGGGAAATAGGCTTTGGGGACCAAATAGCAACTTAATGTGAAAATATGATTATTAAGCATTTCAGAACAATGAAATATCATAACTAAAGCAGAATGCAATATGGCTTTCTAAGGTTTCTTGTCCGGAACAACAAAAACAGATAAGCAAAGTCAAGTACATTAGGAGGTGGTATATGGGCAGAAATCTAGGTCATTCAACAGGGGTTCAACAGAGTTCATCAGGGCTTTTCTGGACTTTTACCTTAACAAGTGCCTATGGACAGCAGGGTGATCTTCAGAGATTTTTAGGGTCCCAGCCCCTTGTGGGCTGTTCTCCCTAATGTCACTCCTGCTGGCCAGGGAATGCTGGGACCTGCAGAACTTTCATCTGTTCAAGCATGCATAGGATTAGGCCTTTACATAGCTTTAACTCAGACTTCTATCATGCCAGGTCATAATGATCTTTTAGGGTTTTAGGGTTTCAGCTCTCTCTCAGCCTTAGTGAAGCTGGGACCCTTTGCATGCACAGTGGTGCTTTGTCAACAGCACTAGGCTGGATGGACCAAGGGTCCGACTCAGTATAGGGCGGATCCCGATGTTCCTATGGATGGACAGCTTTGATAAAAACAGGAGTTAAATGTTGGCGGGAGAGAAATACTGCTCACTTCTACAAGCCTCAGTATTGGTGGGTATCACTCATGACTATTACTTACTCAGAGGCAAGCCCTTTACCTTATTTGGGATGTCTATTTGCATATCAACAAAGGGAGAGCTGGGTAATGGTACTTTCGGTTGCCAGGGGGAGAGCTACAGTGGCACATCCCATTGTGAGCCCTGCTGTGGTGGTCACAATGGAAATTTTCTGGGGCTGGGGAGGCAGGATGGACAGTTGGGCACATCAACTGAAGACCAGAACTGATAGGGTGGTGCTGTTTTATTGTGGGCTCACTCTGTATTTTTAAAAGCAAACAAAAAACCCACCTGGTTTGACTCTGCAGAAGTGATCGAATGCGTTCTGTAGGCAAAACCAAAGAGTGTTTAAAAGCTGCCTTTCTCCACACTTTAGGGCAACATTTCTCAGAAGCATCCTTCTGACACAACGCGGGGCTCCTTCTCCAGCTTGTGACCACTTGAAGAACCTCCCGTCCTCCCTGAAGAAGACAAGCACCCTGGAAGGGCTGGAGGTGGCCTGCCTTCTGAAGAGGAGCTCCTCTCATGGATGAAGAGGGGCCACCCAGGAGGAAGAAAAGGAGGGAGAGAGATGGAGAAGTTCCACCTTCTATTCCTGGAGACCCTTGACTGGCCCTTCGACACAGCCCACGCCTGCATGCTCTGCCCATCTGCCAAGAGTTCTGCCATTTCTATACAGCTCACCTCGATGCCAAGAGTTCTGCCATTTCTATACAGCTCACCTCGATGCAGATGGCCAGGGCGACAGACAAGGACCCTGGTTCTTCCCCTTCAAGGAGGATTCCTCGAAGATGCTTCATTGTGCCGGGACCCAGAAGCCAGGGCCATTGACAAGAGCCCCAGAACAGATTGCAGCAGCTCCTGAAGCAAAAGGCACAACAGACAAGGAGACACACACACACCCGCCTGCTGCCTCCAGCTCCGTGCTCTACCCACCTGCCAAGAGCTCCCATACAATTTCAACTCACCTCCCCTCAACATAGAAGGCCGCAGCGATCTTGAAGTACCCTGGAATTTCTTTATCCTCAAGGAGGATTTCTCAAAGGTTTCAAGCTGCCCGTGTTAAAACTCCATCGTCAAACGTGCCTCGAGGGAGATCTTGGAGTTACTCCTTTACAGCCCTCTTCTCGGAGGATCGCCCACCCACAGAAGAATCCGTGATCAGTGTTGCGTTGCTCGCCAACCAAGAAGACGGCTGCCTTGGCCACTGGTCCTGCTCTGCAGGGGGTGCCGATTAACTGCCGGTTTGGTTTTCAGCACCAACGCCCCTCCCCCCACTTCCACTGCTGGGCTGAATCATCCACGGCCCTGCTGGAGGGGGCACACATGGCAGGCCGCCCCACTGCTTTGCCCCCCATCAGCGCCCCAGCACTTGCTGCTCCCTGACCTTGAAGGAAAGGAAGGCACACGCCAGGGGAGCAGCAGCACTGGCCATGGCTCAGGGCCTCCGTCCACTGGATTTGGTCCAATGGGGGCAGGTGTGGGCTGAAGCTCCACAGCAGATGTGACGCGATTCCTTCATTCTTCAGTCTGGCTGAGAGCTCGAAGCTCCGACTCAAGAGACCTTCCCTGGCAGGTGTTGAGGGGGCAGTGGTCCTTCTTCACACGCTTCCCGACCCATTTCCACAGGGAGCTCTGCAGGCCTCTTTTCCCGCACTGACAGTGGACCCTCTCGATGACAGGCAGAGTGCTGGTTTCTTTCTACCTCTGTCAGCTCAGCCTCGTGGAACTGAGTCCTCTCTGAAGCCCTGAGTGTGCAAGAGGTCCAAGCTCAGCCAGCCAGCGACAAAACAACCTGGGAGCTTTTCTTGGGCTGCAGAGCATGCTTGATGAGACGTTGACCTCCCCGTGCCCCGTCATGTCTCCTGGTCCTGAGGCTCCGCAGTGCCCTGAAGGGGACTCCGATTCAGACAGGTCGCCCACCCTTTAGAGGGAGTCCTCACCACCGCCTTCTACACTTGCTTGGCCAGAGGATGTTGCTCCCCCATCATCTGGTTCTGGGGATGACGCCCCTGCAGCTCCCCCTGTTCCTCACCAACGCGGGAGCATGAGACCACGGAAACTGGCACCGGCCCTTTCAGAGCTGCAGTCAGTACCGAGCAGGGGTGGAGCCTATGTGGAAGACCAGGCTTGGCCCACCTTCAGAAGGCCTTGGTTGAATGCAGTCCTTCCCAGGAACAACAGCTCCTTGTGGCAGAACCTTCCAGTCAGCACTTCATGCCGTGCTCTGTCCAAGCTCCAGCCTCATCTCCAGCCTCGTGTGATGTGGGCCCTGCCTTGCTTAGTGTGATGCAGAACAGGCCATGAACGCTGTGCGCAGACAGCTTCCCCTGGGCCTCACGCCGGGCCAAGACAGTTTGTTCTGGCCCGTACGTGCGAGATGGAGGCTCTCACAGCTGAGCATCAGGCTTTATTGGCTGGAAACCAGGCGTTGTGAGCTTCAGTGGCCCAACTTTTGGCTGAAAATCTGAGACCTTAAACTCAACTGAAGGCTACCGAAACTGTCACAGTTGCACCTGCCCCCGCACCGTACTGGGGAAGATGTCCAGATAGTCCCCACAAAAAGTTGGTGGATGTCCAGGGATGTTTCCCAGTGTTGTGGCCCAATCTCAGGTTTACATGGAGCTTCTACCCCTAGAAGACTTTACATTGGACAGAATTCAATAAGTACAGACTGTGCTTGACTGGTCTCCACCAAAGGATGTGGAATGTGATGGACGTATGAAGCTTCCTAGGCTTCACAAGCTCCCACCATTAGCCTTATCTCCTGTTTTCCAGTATAGCAGTTCCATTGACAGACCTGTTGTGAGCCCAGATAGCCTCCAAGTGGACCCTTCTGCCTCAAGCTGCCTTTGACCACCCCAAAAAAGCAGTTCACCCCAGCTCCAGTCATCCTTTACCCTGACCTGAGAAAACCAGTTACTGTCGAGGCAGATACTTCCAGTGTGGCCATTGGAGCCATTTGGTATCGGCCAGGACAGGACACAGAACCTCCTGTCCATGTGCTCATGTACTTGCTCTCTGGCTAGGACAGACAGACCACATTCAGAAAAGCAAAATGTGTTAGATTTGCCTTGGAAGTGCATCCAAAAGTAACAGGATGAAAGACATGATCTAAATAATCTATTTTGTTTACAAGCTGGGCACTTAGCCCATGGGACTCTACTTTCTAGGTGAAATCAGACTTTTTGGATGTAATAGCTTCATTTTAACCATTATCTGAATTTGAATTCATTTTGCGGGGTGGAATTTACTGTTGTTTCCTTTCGGAATTGTAAAATGGCTGATTGTTAGAAAAACAAGGTATCTTCCTTCCTGACCTCACGGGAATGCAATGGTACCATTTGGGAGAAGGGGCTACCGGCTATCAAGGTAGCCTTCGAAGCCTGGCACCCTTATTGACATGGAGCCAGTACCTCGTGGCAGTTCAGGTTCAGACCCATCATTGCAATCTTGAGCACCTCCAAACAGCTAAAGAATACAACTGGCAGAAAATCCGGTGGTCTCTGTGCGCACGCATGAGGGATTTCTGGTGCCCATGCAGGAGGGAAGACACACAACGTTATGTTACCTGGTGTGAAAAGTGTGCCCGCGGGAAGGATCAGTCTGGGAAACCAGAGGGCCTGTGACATCCCTTGCCGACTCCAGATGGACCATGGAAAACCGTCACCTGAACTTTATTACGTGGCTCCCTCTGTCTCAATGATACTCGGCCATCCCAGGGGTAGTTGATGCCTTTACCCAAATGGCTCATTTTGTACCCTGCACAAGCTCTTCTACAGCAGAGGGCAGGGCTTTTTTTCTGGTGGAAATCACCGGAACTGAGTTCCAGCACCTTTTCTTCTATTAATTGCATTACAATTTAATCGCCATCTACTCCCAAGGAAATGTAATCCAAGAGTTCCGGTACCCTTTTCTCCAGAAAAAAAGCACTGGCAGAGGGGAAAGCGCTACTCTGCCTTCGGTGTATATTCGGACCACAAGGTCTCCTGGACCAAGCCCTGCAAATAGGTGATAACATTTGGCTCTCCACAAAATATCTCAAAACTGAACGGCCCCGTCAAAAGCTGGAGGATAAATTTCCCATGACCCACATCATCAGTCCTGCGGCTTTCCACCTCCGCCTGCCAAGCTCCGCCTGAAAATTCTCCTGGCCTTACGCACTTCGTGCAGAGTGCTCCCTAAGGGCCTGCCTTGCCCCGACCCTTGCCTCCAAGCGTGACCAACGTGGATCCTGCTTACAGAACAGGCACTGAACATGGTGTACAGACCGCTTCCCAGAGGCCTCCTGCCGTGTCAGGACCTGCCCATGCGTAACGCCTCAGGGCAAGAGTTGAAAAGCAAAAGACCCTCTTTTTATCCAGTCCTAGGAACATCTCCATCATCCCTCCTGGACTGGAGCCCCGTGAAGCACAAGGAACGGTGCTTAGACTTGGACTTTGGTGAGCCTGCTGTGGGAGATGGAGAGAGCCAAGGTCAAGTGAATATTGAAAAACGCTACCTCACATTAAACCCCACCCCTTATTCAAATGTGACAGGTGGTTTAGCCCAGCTCCTGGCTGAAGTCCCACCCCATCCCCTGGAAGTCCCACCTCCAGACGCCCTTTCCGGATGAAGGCAGGCATCAACCGGATGGGGGTCATTTGAGCCCTCTAGGGACTCGTCAAGCTGGGATGGACCCATATGAAGACGGTTTATACCCCTGCCATACATGTGGGGTGCTGGAAGTGACCACAAAGGATTCATATGTAACACCATCCCTGGAAGTCCCAGATCCGGAGGTACTGCCCCGGATGGAGGGGAAATGTGAAGGGGTCATGTGACCACCCTCTATGACATCAGCATGCCACTGTGGCCGAACAGGAAGAGGTTTTAGACAGCTGCTGTACCCTGGGAAAGAAAGCACCCCACCCAGGTCATCTCCAACCCTTCCTGGATTGGCCCAGAGCTGTCTTGCGAGACCTGAAATAAATTACATGAACGAAGGTTTTTTCCCCATTTTTAAAATGTGGGCTTTGTATCACGGATCTCCCTTTGAGATGTAGAAGATACTTAGGCACTAATCAAGACAGAAACAAGTCTAGGGAGAAAGAAAAGAGCAGAGCAGGTTCCTTTTTCTTGAGAAAGAGTTTTAGGTTCATCATATTTAGCAGCACTGCCTTTTTTTCTTCTTTTTCTGCAGAAAGCTAGTTTTTATGTGGGGTCCTTTGTTCCCCCATCAAAAGCAGCTGTCTGAAACCTCTCTCTATTGGTTCATGGTGGCATGATGAGTTTGTGGACGGGTCACATGGTGACCCCATCAGGTGATCCCTCCATCCGGGGCTGGACCTCCAGAGATGGGACTTCTGAGCATGGTGTTGCAAATGACCCCCGTGTAGTCACTTCCAGTCCCACACATGTACGGCAGGGGTCTAATTAGGGATGTACGGAGATTGTAAAATCCATTCCGTCTACATTTTACAGATGTTCAGGCAGCTTTTGTTGCATCGTCCGTGCACTGACGGAATCGGATTTTGTGCAAATACATTCGTACGCAAATTCACAAATTCCCCCCAAATGCCCACCACCTCCCCCAACATACACTAACGTGTATTTGTATGATTTAGCCTATAGGGGAAATGTGCATTTTTGGTGGGTGTTTCTTCTTTTATTTTCCGTATTCTCGTACGACAAAATTTGTGCCAAATTACGGAAGGTAAAAAGACCAGTCCTCAACGGAATCCCCACCAGCCTGGAAGAGACAGTCTAGTGCAGAATCCGTGGGTCAGATTCTTGAAATTTTAACTAATTTGAGTCCATTTCGGTTTCCTCCGGCGTCCCTTGCATAAACCCTCAGTGTATGGGTCCACGGTTGCATGACGCCTGATCCCTCCATCCGGGGCAGGACCTCCGGAGCTAGGACTTCCGGGGATGGAGTCGGACATCTGACAGGGGTGGAGTTAACCATCTGTCACATTTGAATAAGCGGCGGGGCTCGTGAGGTAGCCTTTTTCACTACTCGGGTATGTTTTGTTCCCAGTGGGTGTGTGGGGATCACCCCCACACACTAGGAGCGCTCCCTGCCCACTTGCAGGCTCAACCAGACACAGAGATGGTGCCCTTAAGAGATAGATCAATGGGGCACAGAGGAGAAGGGTTAGAGTGCCAGAAATTAGGAGGGGAGAGCCACTACTGGGCTGGCTCACACTGCCTGGGCATCTCTTGTAGGGTTAGAGGGAGATCTAGGGCACCTGCTGAAGTGAGAGGCAAGCTGATGCTGGAGTGTCCTCAGAGGCCCTGCCAGCCGTGTGAAGGCCTCAGATGGCTGTGGTCCCTCACCAGAACGAACGCTGCTCAGGGGAGAACCTTCCCGTCAGCATCTCATACAGTGCACTCTCAAAGGTCCAGCCTTGCTCCCGCTTTGTCCAAAGCGGACCTTGCGTTGATTAGTGAGGCCCAGAACAGGCACTGAACATGGTGTACACGCAGACCGCTTCCCAGAGGCCTCCTGCTGTGTCAGGACCTGCCCATGCCTAATGCTTCAGGGCAGGAATTAAGAAGCAAAAGACCCTCTTTTTATGCAGTGCTAGGAACATCTCCATCATCCCTCCTGGACTGG